>JAPZEB010000011.1:5571125-5588514 GCA_029783705.1 Chaetodon striatus | reverse complement strand
GAACGGGAGATTCTCATCATGGATGTGCAGCCGACAAATCTGCAGCAACTGTGTGATGTCATCATGTCAATATGGACAAAAATCTCTGAGGAATGTTTCCGGCATCTTGTTGAATCTATGCCACAAAGAATTAAGGCAGTAGCAAGGTGTTCCTAATAAAGTGGCTGGTGAGTGTATTTGTGCATGTGTGAGTATTCATGCACTACTTGTGTGCAAGTTAAGGAGCATCTGTTCCTGATTTCTTTCTGCTGTTTTGTTTTTTCCTATAGGTATGTGTAAAATGTCATGTCGATCAATGAAGCCGTTTGTTTTGTTTGTTCACTATTGCAAAGTCCTGGTCTGGGTTATACGCATTGTTAGTCACACACTGTCTCTCACCATGGCTTGTATGCAATCAATGTTTCAATAGTGGGAGGCAGGCAGGGCTGTAGGGGGTAGCAGGAGTATAAACTTAGACCACTGTGGGATAAAAAAGGGCTGAGAGAAATTGAGAAATGAAAGGGTGAGAGGCAGAAAGGAGAAAAAGAGTGAGAACATTACAGCTGAATCATAAATATGAGAAAAGGCTGGGGACAGAGCATTTTGTATTGTATGACAAGACTGAGGCATTATGTACTGTATTGAAAGGGAATATGGATATAATTAAGAAACACTGGCATCAGCAGATGACAAATTCAACTCAACTGAACGACTTGTTGGAGCTTTGCAAATTTTGCCAACCTGGGTGTCAGAACAGAGTCGCCCACTGCTGAGACCAAATAACAAATACTGTACCCCCAAAGGGGATCAGCGTCGTTTAGATCCCTATTATAAAACAAATCAACATCATGATCCACCATCATTACTTTGGCAGAGAGTCAGGGACCGAGATTGGATTTTTATACCCTGGTTGCTTTGACGTGAAGGCTGTGAGAGCCAGTCTAACGATTCAACGGTCATCTCCAGCCATAAATGTTAATTAACAGCCTTAGCTGCCGGACATTCATTTCCTGCTATAGCCGAAAGGGAGGGCTCGTAAAAAATAGGCTGCATGTGGGTGTGTCACATGCGTGTGTGAGAATGTAGCTGCGTGTATGTGCTCATGTGTGGATGTGAGGGCGAGCGGGTGTCTGTTGGTGTGCGTGCAGCATCATGTGTGACAATGTGCGAACGCCTGCGTGTTCCAAGGACACGCGGTGATGAAAATTGTCCCAAAGGCTCCTCTGTCCTTTTCTAATACAGCAATAAGCCGTCAGCACAAACCATAACTAGCTAGTCACACCATGACAACATAATAAAGCTTTACAGGGACAAAGTCAGGTAAAAGTCACGCCATGGCCACATATTAGAGGTGTACACACACACACACTACGTCAGGAGAGAGGTAGACCGTGACATCGCAAAGAGCAGTAAAGGGTGGGGATGGGTATCAAGAACCAGTAGCAGCGCCTGACAGGTCAGTACCAAAATGCTGATCAGCTCCTGGAGAAAGAATGCTACTATTTGTATTCATGTAACTTTTAGTAATTCTAATGTAGTCTGCAATTTTTAATTCCCGACCATCCACTTATGATGACAAAGCCTCTCGCATCAGGCAATCACGTCTGAAGTTGTGTAACTGCATGTTTATGTGCTCTCCAGTCATGGCTGACAGGGCACATTTAATGAAATGCAACTAAATGCAACATATGTTAAGTGGTAGTTGCGTGTAAAGGGCGTAACACCAGTAACCTCTTAAAACAAAAATGCAACAATCTATAAATCTGAGGCAGAGCAGCTTGTTTGAGTGCTTTAGCAAATCAGCTGCTACATCTACATCCTAACTGAATTACCGATGCTGATGGGATTTGCCCATACACCGCATAAAATAATGGACATAGCTATTGTGACGTCACCCATTGGTTTGTGGACTGCCGGTTTAAAGCCTTGAGCATTTCGGCTATTGCCATTTTGATTTTTTTGAGCCAGAAATGGCTACATTTGAAGGAGAGGATGGAGCTATGGAGAAGCGAGGGGGGATCTGACTCACTCAAGCAGCCCCGCCCTTAAATATGCCTAACTTTAGGCCTTAATAAAATGTTAACGGGTGAGTTAAATAACAATTCACCCATGTACAGTTGTCTTGAAGGGGGGAAATTGGCTGTAGAGATCAAAACTGTTTTTGTACCAGGCTGTACACATGTTTATCTGTTGAAAAGTTGGGCTTTTTAACAAGGAGGTCTCTGGGGATTGACTCGCTTTTGTAGCCAGCCTTAAGTGGCCATCCAAAGAACTGCAGTTTTTGACTTGCATGGTATGTGTTATTTTCATAAATGTAAGTAAAAATGGCACCACTGAATCACATTACAGCTCAGTGGCAACTGTAATACAGCTGGGCATGATGAGAGTTGTATAAAGGTTACACTATGATATCATAATCCTATATATGACCTCAGTACGCCCAGTCATCGTCTGATCACAATGCACTATAAATAAAGTGAAGGTGTCACGGTGACATCATGGAAAAGCTCAAGGGAGTTTAAGTCATCCTGCAGCATCACAACAACAGGGTGAGGGGATCATTTGACAAATGGTTTCACAGTACAGCTGCTTAAAGGTAACAAATTACACTATGAAATGTTATAATTAAAGCTATAAAAAACATTTTTAAATAATTGATGCATTATTTCAGTCATTTATAAAACACCAAGGGCAAATTTTCATTGGTTCCAGTTTCTCAAGTTCATATTCTTTAAATAAAGGACAAATTATTAGACTGTTAGTTGCTGCTTTTCAAGAATGTTTGGTTTTGGTTTTTTTCCTTCCAATTTTACAGGACTTTATACATGTGCTGCTTATTTCTCATATAGCATATTAGTGTTACAATTTTATATCAGTATCCACCTGGCTAATGGCACAGCTATCATTTCACAAAATGCTCGAGCTGGCAATATCTGGCTCCATGTTGTAACACAAAAAAATGAAAGCTTTATATTCTAATGGTTGTTCTGTTCATGTTACCACCTGCTGGCGTAATTTTTATTTGGCCATATTTTCACTAGTCCCGCTGTTTTAAAATTCAAGTGTTGTTTGGTGAGGCCGGCTAATTAATGAAGATGAAACCCAAACAATGATCCGTACCAGTGTTAGCCCTGGCTGTGGAAAACAGAGCTAATGGAGACAAGCCATAACTCTCTGTTTCCATCTCACTGTCGACGCCTCCCATCCTCCTCTCTCTTCTCCCTCATGCCCCATCTATCAATCCATTTATCCATTCTGCCTCATCCTCCAGCTCCTCTCTCCCTCTCTTTCTCCTCTTATCTATCTAAATGTATTGTAGGACACCACCATTTCGAGCCGGTGTAGTATTCTGACCATGAAGATGTTTTACAGGCTGCCCCACCACCACCCCCTCCTCCATCTCCTCCTCTTCAACCCCCCTTCCCCAAACAGATAGGAGAAAAGCCCCCGTGTTGGAGTCGCGGTTCAGTGGTTTCTAATTATGTGTTCACTGTAGGAGCCTGGTCAGAATATTTCATATAGACCCATGAGAGAGAGATAAGCAAGACGGGAGGGAATGAAGGAGGGAGGGAATGACAGAGGTACGAAAGAGACAGAGATACAAACAGAGTGACAGACAGAGGATATAGAAAAGCTTAGAGTATACAGAAATGCAGTTTATTTATTGCTTATATTGTCCAGAAAAGTGTATGGGTGTGTTTACACTGAATGCAAAGTGAAGTTTTCACATCACATGATTCACTCAAGTGCGACAGCTGGAGTATTTCACAATTGTGCACCTCAATAATTTGTCTCATGTCTGGTCCGAAAACACCTTTTAAAGCCCAATAACAGCACAAAGTGGCACACTGAAAATAATTTGTCATGTTATTTGGCTGTAAAGGCGGCAAAGTGACTACTCACAGGGCTAGCTGGAGAGTTAGCTACACAGTTGCAGTTTAGCTAACAGCTATCATGCTAGCTTGCTTTTTTCTCTGTCTGCTAGAGGCAGCAAAACATCCTTTCATGTTATTGTTATAGTTTACTAATGTTGCCACAATACGAACAGTGGTTACTAAACTAGCCACAACTTACTCCTGAACACTGTTGCCAACTTCTCAGCAAGAAATGTAGCTACTGGTTGTCCTAAAAGTCGCTATAGTCGCTGTAGGAGAGAGGAATAATGTGGTGGGAGAGACAAAAAGTGAGTAAAAAAAACACCCTGAATATGTTTAGAAATACAAATGAACTTTCTTTTATTTTAGACAAAGATAATGACTGACTGACTAAGTTAGCAACACTGGCCCTGAGCAAGAGCGACTATTCGCTATTGACCGATCAACGAACTGCAGTGTTCAAAGCTCCACCTTTTTGTACCATATCTACCCAACATACCTGTGCTAGGTACCCCAACAGAGGGTGGACCAAAAATGGGGATGGTATGGAGCAGTTCCATTGATACCATCCACAATTTTTGGCAGTGGAAACAGAAATAAATGTGTACCGAACTGAACTGTACCGTGCCACCGCTCAGTGGAAACGGGGCTGAACTGTCAGTCAGCAGGCTCGTTAGCTTGGTGGCTAATAGTCTGACTCACAAGATATAGACTGCTGGTATGAGCCTGCCATTGGTCGCCTTGCTCAGACAAAATTCTCCTTTCCTTCTGCTTCCTGCATGTAACCGTTTTCAAAATCCCCGTCGCTACGTAAAAAACAGTCATATCTATCTTCACACTTCGTTTTAATACTGTGCGTGAAACAACAACCTCTGAGCTAGTGCCTTGTACACTTAAACGTCTTTTAGTATTTTCTGTGACAATTTATTTTGGGGGGAGTCCCCATGTGCAAATGTTTCACCAAAACAAGTTCCCTTTGGTCACTATTTTGCAAGGGCACCATCCATGCATCCTGGATGTAGCTCAGCCCATGACGGCTGTGATTAGTTTTAAGAAATACAAACAATCCAGAGCATTTTTGCCCCTTAGTCCTTAATTATGATGGGTTCAGCCAGACCTTTCTCCAACGCTGGCGCAGCATGAGAGGAGCTTGTATTTCAAAATTTGTATTTGCGCTCTTGACTCCTGTCTAATAACTGCCTGCCTCTTTTGTGGAACTCAATGACAGACAGGGTTAAATAAAAGTAAATGGTGCAACAGCTAATATACTACAATAGCTTTTTAAATTTTCAACCGTCTGGCTAACTGATCCCTCAAAGTACAACACTGTCAGGATGGTTTGCTATCGGTCAGTGGCACAAATATTACCTAAATTAAACTACTGTACATAGCCTTGGCCAAACACTAACCCGCAGCCTTCTCACCAGACAATGTAAGGTCTCCAGACTTTGCCTTTTGACGATTATAAAATAATTAGGACATCTTGACCTTGCAAGAACAGTCAAATGTGCACACAGATACAGTGCACCCTCAGGAAGACATGCAGATATACACACAGTGGCTCTTCTCAGGGCTCTTAAATGACTGGTGTCATTAATGTTGGTGTGCGGTTGCCAGCTGTAATATTTCCTGTGGTCATTAGACCATCTGGTGGCCTGACTCCCCTCATATCTCTGTCTGTCTTTCTCTTCTATCTCTGCCTGTCTGCCTTCTTGTGCTGCTCAGCCCATGCCTTTATTACTCTACTATTTGTCTCAGTGTTTCTCCATCTAAACTTTCTCTGTATCTCTATTAGCCTCAGTTTCATTTACAAAGTATACGTCTGACATATTGTTTTTATAATTATTTCCGCTCCCTCTACGCCTCCTGCAGCCTCTCACAGTCTGTTGCCCCTGGCCACTTCATCCATCTCTCTGTAATGGAAACCCATTGATGTACGCAGCCATTTTGGTGCTCCAATATGTTAATTGGAGAGATCTGGAGCCTCATTTATGGAGGGGTCAACATCCCTTTAAATTAAAGCTTCATCACTGCTGTAATTATGGTGGCAAATAGAACACAAAGGGTTTCAACCAAATGCTCAGGGTTTCACAGGGCTGCTAAGACGTCCTTGCATTTATCTTTTTTTATCTAATCCTCCTGTCTTTATAAATGAGGCTGGAAGAAAAAAAAAAAAAAGCATGTAACGCTTCTATTTTTAAGCCTATAAAAACATTTCCAGGTGTTATGATGAACATGGCAGCTTCGAGTTTGCACTTACTTTGTTAGTTTACTTTTCAATGCATTCACAAAATAAGTTACTGCTGCATCATTGAATATATATATGAAACATCGTGGTGAGCACATAGGGGAAATAATATGGTAAGAACAGAAGAATAATAGGGCAGAATTAACATTTTCCTCATGTCTCTACTGACAACAAGGCGTTTCAAAAATAGCACAGATATATGTGCCTGGTGAAGTGACTTCTCTTTGCTTAAAACTGTAAGAACCAAGGCAAGCCATCAAAATAACAGTGCATGTAATGGTGCCATCAATTTAATCATCCCAGGTAGATGTTATAATGGGATCCAGTCCCATTTAATATACAGTTCCATGATTAACTGAGGTCTAAATTCACTCATGTGAAAACACATATTTTAAGACAAATGAACCGGCTATATCTTTGAAACACGGAAGCTAAGTCCATGTACAATCCAGCTTATATACTGCATATGAATAATCACACACACATAAAAACAGCTTAAGAAGGTGTGTTCTAGGCTTAGCCAGTGGAGCCATTTTTTCATACTGGTTTGATATTAAGAGTGGGACCAGAATGGTATATGGAATTTTACATACTTGACACAGCAGCATCTCCCAAGTAGAATGCAATGACACCGTGCCATTGTCAACAAATGGGCGTCCAACTATTTTCACGCATAATATCGGAGCTTTTAGGCCATTTCAGATACATTAAATAAGCACTTCTGTCACGCCATGTAAACAAACCGTGTACGCCTATCAACTGTGTGCTCAAGATCAGACTAGAGAAACTTTTAACCATTTAAAAGATGGGTGATTAGCCTAGCTGCTATCTCGCTACGTTTGTGCCTTTTGAAACAGAAAAATATGTGAAAAATATAAGAAAAAAATATCAATGTTACAAAAAATTTAATGTTATATATTCTGGGAATTACATACTATACTGTATGGTCAACAGCAAGTAGCCTAGCTTGTTATTAGCAATGGTCATTTACCAGAAACTTTAACCACCCTGGTAAAGTCCCTCAAACTAGCTGACACTTATGCTGGTTTTTAAAGTGAAATAACTATGCTGTATCTCAGTGGTTCCAAACTAGTGAGTCACAGTCCAAAATAAAGTGGGTCTCGGGTCCATTCTGAATGGACTGCAATTGACTCTCAAACTTGTCGAGTTTGTAAAAAACACAGTAACAGACAGCTACTTGACAGAAACAGCAAACTAAACGTTCCCTTTGACGACATGGCCAAACGCAAGTAGGACACTGAATTTATGAAACTGTGAGGACCTTGAACTAATACTAAGGAGAAAACCGGACCTCGTGGCAGGATCAATTGGGAACCACTGCTGTAGATAATTCCTCAGTTCAGTTGCATGAGCCAGCTGTTCCTCATCCATCGTGCCGCTCTCAAAGCAGGTGACAGGTAAGCTATGAATAGAAATAGGCCGTCCAACAAAAGTTAAGCTCTTAACAACAGACTGCATCACTTTAAGCCAGTTACGACACCTCTTTCATTGGATTCAAATCCAAAATGTTGTCATACTGTTGCAGTTTTAGTTTTCTCAAGGGACTCCATGACATCTAATATGGCAACCCAAAAAGCACATCAACTTTTTGGTAAACAAAAATGGCATACACCTTCCATCTACACTAAAATTAAATCTCCTTCATGTTGCCATGCTCGGCTCATGGTTTGTCAGACACCGTTGTCTAGATTCTGTAAAATTTACAGCCTATATTAAATTGTGATCAACAATACAATGTAGCTTTTTGTGTAGTCAATTCGATAGCAAGATTGTGGCCATTGAGTCTAAGTTTGAATTTTTGACTGTCCTTCTTTTCTTGAACCAACTCATAATCAAACCCAAGAACTCTTATGACTACTGACATGTGCAAGAAGTCCAATAAGCTGGGCCAAAAGAGCCAAAAATAACTATAATAAAACAGTGTTACAAAGAGAGAGTGCTTTCACAATTGAGACACTTCACTATCGCAGCTTTTCTCCAAGGAGACAGTAGATTGCTCACTTTCTCAAATAAGGTGATGTCGATCCAAGAGAAGGGAAAAAAAGAAAAGAAGATTGCACCATTACCATAGAAAGGCCCTATATGTGTTAGTCGCTGCAACAGTAGCATCAACAGAAAGGCCAGTTTGTTCAGTCTGTGGGCAGGAAAATTGTTCTTCCCTTTTGCTTTTATCACTAAAATCTATAGCAGACAAAAGGGGGTGTAATCTCCATCCACAGTCCATTCACCTCTGAGACAGCAGCAAGAATCATGTCTGTCTGCTTCTGTCAAGTCCAAAAAACAACAGAGTGCCCGTGCTTTTTATTCCTGTTTCACCAGGAGGGACAAGGGACAAGGCAGCCTCCTAGTCTAGAGGAAAGGATTGGATATTGTTGCCTGATATCTTTATCAAAACACTTGCATATGCACGCACTTCACAAAATGTGCAGCATTGTATTTTGCCATTTCAGTGCACATTCAATCAAGACGTAACAGTAAAGCAACCGTAAAAGGCTATTTATACTCTGGTATAATAGGTTCTGTCACAAGAGACTGCAGTTTGTGTGAAATGAAAGCAATCTGTGCTCAATATTCATCATCAATGGGTTAGTCATGCCTGGGGCGGCAACAAACGATTATTTTCACTGCCAGTTAATGTGTTGATTATTTTCCTCGTAATCGATCAGTTGTTTGGTCTATAAAATGTCACAAAATGTCAATCTGTGTTTCCCAAAGCCCAAGATGACGTCCTCAAATGTCTTGTCCACAACCCAAAGATATTAACTTTCCCAGCATAGAGGAGTAAAGAATCTACAAAATATTCACATTTGGGAATAAACATCCTTTTAACAGTGACAGTTTTCCAAAATGTGAGCAAATACAGGCTGAATAAACATTTTTTTCCCCAAAACGTCTTTCCCAATAGGTGAAATATTTTTTGACTCCTTATGCACAAAAGTTAAATTTCCAGCCAAGTTCCCAGAAGAAAATGTTGGCCTTTTAAGTCTCTGCAAACCACTGAGATCTATATGTTTTATTCAAATGATATTGGTGTTTCTTAAGTGACTCACAGCATATGAGCTGACTTTGTCATCAGGAGATGGAGGGTAGGGTAGATGGAGTCATTTCTGAGTTTCTAATTGCTTTTTAGGCACGAAAAGCAGTTGACTTTTTTACCAAGACACTGCTGATGTTCCTGTCCGGGACTGTGCCACCAAACCAGGTACGATCTTTTTTTCTGACCATAACCAACTGATTTTTGTAGCTAAACCTTTATATCAAATTTTATCAAATGATTGCGATTATTTAATACTTCACAACTAATTGACTTATCATTGCACCTCTAGTCATGCCACACCTCTACGACTGTACCTAAGGGAAATTCAACTGAGCACAAATGTAACGTTTTGGTAGCATCCTACATGTTTATTTGGGCTGAGCTGGGGTTAAGTCCCACATTTGAACCGATACTGATACCATTTCCGGCACCTTGTGCAGGTACCCAACTGTTTGAGATACTTTACTTTCTCTGTAACACATCCATTCATTTCCATAACTGCTTATGCTGTTAGGGGTTGTGGGGGTGCTGGAGCCTATCCCAGCTAACACTGGATGAGAGGCGGGGTACACCATCGACAGGTTTCCAGACTATCACAGGGCTGACACATAGATACAGACAACCGTTCACACTCAGATGTGCTCTCAGGTACTGACATTTGGTACCAATTGATTGAGAATCTGTATTCCATAGTACTGATGTAATTCAATTGGTATACCCCTTAAAGTACAGGGTTCAGTAAGCAATCCTTGTGGCCATGGGTTTAAAGGCATGAACACAAGGTACATACACAATAAGGATTAAATGCCTTAACTGCCTGGATGTATGAATATACAACTGGATGTCCCATTTAAACCAACGGCAACAGAAATAATTTTACCTTGATCTAAATTCAGGTAATTTAGGTTGCAATTAAATATTTCCTGTGCAAAGCCTTGTGGAAATTAAATAGTATTAAAGGTTTAATTCTAAATCAGTGGCATCACCAAAATGTCAGCCTTGCATTAATGGAAAAGGAAAAGGAAAACAGCCTTGTTTTTAGCTTAATGGCATATTTTATGTGTTAGATGGTGTGTTCTGAAAGGATTTCATAAGCACATGAGGGTCTTTTTCTCAACAGGGGATGCTGTAATTCTTGAATTTGTTTGGATACATGAATAATACATTGCAACATGGAGTTATAATGGTTTCAAATGACTAAAGCTGAGTGCTACTGACATGGTCACCAGACTTTCAGTATTTACAGAGTCAATACAACTTAAAAAGACACATCATCTTCCCTCGGCAGAGTATTTACAGTGCCACATTTGTACATACATTTGTGTCTTGCAACAAGACAAGAATATCCATCCCAGACCGCCCTCTATTCCCCTTAGAAGAAGACAGTCTGGACTCTCCATAATAAAACTGTCAGTGCCTCACAGTAGGGAGTGCACTGCTTTTAAAGGGAATTAGAGGAGCTGATTTGATTGGCCATGATTGATGCCAGCCTCTCACACGCCCACCGATAATGTATTTCTCCTAAGCACACTCCAGATGTGTTTCCAGATGTGCCACAGGTGTGTTCTGCTCCTTAAATAATGAAAACTGTTGCGTACATTTCACATGTAGGTCTTGTTTGTGCGTAATGAGATTAAGAAGATGGGTAGGAGTCAAGAAACATGAAAATGCATCAGAGTAGAGTCCATTATGTCTTTGAATATCCTTTTAAAACCACCTCTACATATTGCAGCATGGCACTGGAAGCTCCAAAAGAGCACAGAGACGCAATCCATGTTAATTTAGGCGAGCAGAAAGGAGGCTTGAAGTACTGACATTTGCATTTAAAATGAGGACGACTCTTAGCTGTTTCCTCGACCGCTAAATTACCACAAGTTGGGTTTTCTACCTCGAGAAGCCGTGACGCCAAATCCAGTTTAGAAGTTCATACTACAAGAGCGATTTCTGAGTCAGAGCTCCACAACATGCTTGGGTACAATGTAAGCACATTCTGTCTACGCCGCTGCAGGCGGGGGACTACAGAGCTGGTGTGTGTTTCTAACTTAATGTGTGCGCCGCTGTATTGTGGGAATCGTATTCCTAATGGGAGTGTCACAGCCCCATGAGAATCCCTTATGCCTGTCTTTTGAACATAAAGCTTTCTAAAAGCCTCTTGCACATGAAAAAAGATTGGAAGAGCTAAGTCAAGCACAGCCCCGAGCACAAAGTGGGAATCATTGTCAGAAAAAATGTGTGTTTTTATTCCAATAATATTCATAATCCTCCCCGAATGAGGTTATCTGTAGTGTATGTGTGTGTGTATGTGTGTGTGTACACATATATTATATTTAAACAAAGCTATCGTGTACTGTACATCAGAAGGAAATAGCTGGAGCCTTGGGTGCATTAGCAGTTTAATATGAACAATGTCAACCAAGCGAAAGCAGACTGTGCTTAACATTTCACTTTTTTATCTGCCTGTTGATTTCAGAGGTCTCTCCTAATGCAATTTTGATCAATCTTCTGGGGTAGCTTTCATTTTTCTAGTCTTTTTTTGCTCATCGCACAAATCATCTTAAAACAGCAGTGCTGATCCAAGACTGGCTTGTCTCATAGTGATGCTAATTTAGTCATGTGTTGCGACTGGGGATGTTGAATCACTTGATATTGTTCTGCTCGTAACACATTCCAGGCACTGGAGATGGACATTATAGTCGGATGACGAACGACCTGTGTGACCATTTGGAGATTTGGAATCCATGCTTCGTCAATTAAATTGTCCCCCTTAAGCCTCATTCACAGCCATTTATCAGGGAAATTAAGTCACGGCTAAAGCCACTCATGAACTCTGACTCAGCACAATTCTGACATCTCAGTGATGTGCTCATACAGTTATATATAATTTGGTATTAAAATTACAGCACTGAAGATTTGGGATTATTTCACACTAATTAACACCCCTCCAGCCAGTCAGGATGGAGTGCACGCAGAGGCCACGGTGCTATTTAGGAATCGTGCCTAAGAGGATATTCTTCACTGTGAATATAGCAGGAATGGAAAGAGGTGCAGTCGTGTGCCAATCTGTATCATTCAAATGTATAATTTATGAATATGATGATTATTTAAAATGCTTTTTTTTTAGCATTTAATTCAAAAATGTTTTTCTTAAGTAGAATTCAAACTGTGCTCGACAAGTTCTCCAACAGGAATGATCTGAATAACATATTTAGCCCTTATGATAAATAATCCACCCCAAAAAACAGGAATTATTATTAGTTAATGTACTGCAGGATATATGGAGAACTTCACACCCTAACACAATAGACTACACATATTTTTCACACCCTCAAAATAGCCACAGTCGAATAGATTACTTACTTATATCTAAGAGAGGACTGGGCAGGGTCGGATCAAGTAAGAATAATGACATTGTAATGTCAGATTATGCAATTGCCATTCGCATTATGTCCCCAAAACAAAATACAACTTCTAATAAACTATGAAGAGTGAATAGAAAACAATTAAATTATATTGGTTATCAATAAGCACAGTGCAAAATTAGTACCATCTACTAGGCAAATGCTGGTAAAACAGTTGCTGGTAGGTTTCTGTGTAAACAGTCAATCGTGTCTTCACATGGACTCTAATGTCCCACTAATAATCAGAGTAATAGCCCAATCAGAATAAAAATGCCTCATGTTAACCACCTCAATCAAAAGAGACTGGCCTGTTCAGAAGGAATTTTATTGGGTTGAGAGGGGCAGTGTAAACCTTTGATAATCCCTTCAATTAGAAAATATTAGCATGTGCCGCACACGCCATGTCGCAATAGCAAATTAATTGCTCATAAATTAATATTCAGCTCTCTGCTTATACTACAAATCTTATCTGAGTGCTCTGATAATAAATGCATTCTTTGCTTTTGAAACAGTAGCCTTATGTAACGTGGTGGCTACAGTTTGAATGGACCCTTTGCTAAGCCCCACCTCTCTGTGTTGGTCCGTTGTCTGTCAGGAACTGTATACATTCAGTAGGCTATATCCTCAGTAGCTAGCTAGCTAACCCTACACTTTCAGGGTTTGATTTTGGTTTCAGAACAGAGAAGAAATCTTTTTTAGCCTCTCCAGGTAAAGAGTATCATTAATACACATGCCCAGAGCACAACGTTTAGCTTGAAATGAACAAAACCAGCCTGAAAATGAAGGAAATATGAGATGATTGAATTAGAGCCTATGGAGCAGAGCTGCGTTCGACGGGCGGGACTTAGTGAAGCGTCAGTTGTGGAGGTGCTGGACATAACAATTGTCCATAGTTGCCTGCATATGATATGTTCAGGAAACATTTGTAAACTCTAACATCTACCAATGTTAAGCGGACATATGTAATATGTAGCTAATCTCATTACTTACTACTAAATTGTATTCACAGGTGGAGCCACGTCTTCTTTATAATTTATGTATTGGATTAATTTAATTTTCTCATTAAGGCTGAGGAAAAAATGTAATTTCTGCAGTTGCTTTAAAGCGTGAGGAACCATTTTGCGCAAGTTATATTCTGGTTAAATGCTTAAGTGAATATAAATGCATGTGTAGGCACGTGTATGTAAACAGTTAATCTGGGATCTCTACTCTCAGAATTAATCTTTATTCATAGAATTATTTTAGCAGGGTTAAAGAAATATTGTCAAGGCAACCGCAGTTAAAAACTACCAATTAGAGAGTGAGCATGTGTGACAAAACAGTAAAACAGCCCTCACACTTTTGTGTATCTAATTTTTTTTGGGATTACTTAATACAATAACACAGCATTATAACCACAGCTTTACCTCCCAACGCACACACACACAGACACACCCAAACAGAAACACACAGCATATGCTGTGTAACTACCATCTTAAAGAGGCTTTCCAGTCTTGACAACTCAATTTTCTGATTATTATAACATAATTGTGGCAGTTAATAGACATTCTCATATTTCATTTAGGTTTTTAGGGGGAAAAAATGCTAGTTTGAGGCCGTATTACTTCTAAGTAGGCAATTAAAACAAATTGCTTCTAGTAATGGAGAAATATGGCCGCTTATGATAAGTACCATATGGACTTCTTTTTTTCTACATTTCGGTCTTTTTGAGCTACCAGTCAATGGATTTAAGCAACAGCGGAGGGTCATGAATTATACCACAGACACACATTGAAATGGAAACCCCGGTGCGATACATACCAACGCACAGAGCCATATATTCTATTGGATAACGCACACACACACACGTGAAGGAAGCATGAAAGTAGTACCGTGCATGTGCGCACACACATGCACAGAGACGGACAGATGTGAAAACACACCCACACTTTCACACAGAAACACGCAACCCGTCAAGTCGAGCATAACCGAAGGGCTTCAATATGGATTTCACACTTGAGCTAAACCTCCTTAACTTTCCTCAACAATATGGACGCCTCAAGCCATGTCAGTTTCCCCACTGCCACTACAAACACTCACTTATTCTTCACAGACAACATTCTCCCTCTGGTTTAAAAGCTCATTTTAGCACTTTGTTTATGGAGGAAGGTCTGGAGAATATTTTAACATCATTATGTGGCATCGTGTATCTGCTTTAATGGATTCAGAAAGGATATGACAGGACATATTTTTATAAGCTGCCTTTCGACACACAGTTTTGGACTGACAGTGTCAACTGATGTTTTGTTTGTAGCAACATTTTCCTTATCTTATTTTAACAGTAGTAGCAAAGTAAACCAGACTCTGAGGAACAGAAAAAAACAAACTATGCAAAGTGTGTCTTATGAAGAGCCTACACTAAGTTACCGTAGCATGATTTCCCATAACAAACTGGTTCCAGCTCTAAATACAGACAATTAAAAAGCCATGAAATTCACATAAAGCGAGCCAGAAATCTTCCTTCTTTGAAAACTCCATTAACATGACACTAAATCTTCTCCAACTAGGGGATAAAACATTGTTGGCTTACATGTTGCTCTCTTTCACTTGCTCTTTTTTACTTTTTCACACAAACACACAAGCAATGCGATACTTCCCAGACTCGGAGAGACAGAATATGTGGGACCATATAATGTCCATGACCAATAATGCATCAGGAATGTGTGTGCGAGGAAATCGAGGAATTTGTCATGGGGAGGGAAAACTGAACGTGTGGCAGGAAATTGACCGACTGTTCAACATGCCTTCGCAGTGAAATCTAATCCACTTCTCACACGGGCACGCACACACACATCCAAAGCGTGCGCGTTCTCTTTCTCAAAAAACACGTACGGACTGTGCGTGTGTACATTTATACGAGCACATGTGTGCACGCAGTGTGCAAACACATGCAATGTCCCATATGTTCTTTTAACGCAACACTTGTCCTCTGAATGATGGATTTACTATGCATTTTCAATTGTATTGTTCACCTCTAGACCAGCTGATGGTCTGGCAGCCTGAATTTCAGATCACAAGGAGAGAAAAAACAAGCTGAACTCTTGACACACACACAGACTGAGATGTGTTGCTAACAAACAAATATGATGTTACTAAAATTGTGGTGTATGAGACTAATTCTGGTTGTGCCTGTCAGCCATGGCACCACTGCAGGTGGCTGTTGAAAGCGATCATAGAGCCACAGATGGAGCATGTAAAGGTTGCATCTGGAGGGAGAGATGGCAGAAGGCTAGCATGACTGCCGCCTCTAGGCTCGCTGCTGATGGGTCTATTGGTTTTCAAATGTGGCCTCTCCAGAAAAACATAATGAACACAGCAGTGGCACAAATCACCTGAAGGTTGTTGGACATGATTTTGCATTTTGTATGCAGTGAAATTTATCAAGACGTGGTTAAAATGGAAATATTGCATTACTGACTGTCAAACGTTTTATGGTGCTATAATCAATAAAGGCTGATTTAACTTTTTTTTTTTTTTTTTTAAATGATGAAAAACAGAGGAGATGGAAAGAAACAATCTGTGGAGGAGCAACAAGAAAGCTCAAGGGAGTTCTATAAAAAAAAGTCTCACCTCAAAATAAGCAACAACAACAACAACATGGCGAGCTCTGATAAAACTGCACCCAATAACAGAAATGAAACGACAACTGGAACAAGACGGGAGGAAATAGAAGGATGATAGCATTGGCCATGAAATGACGAGGGAAATAAAAATAAATTAAAATACGTATCCCTAATGAGTGGGATTGCAGAGAAACAGATGGTGTGTTCAGCTGGTGTTTGGACCAGGGTTTTTATCCACCAGGCATCAATTTATTGGCCGAAGAACTGTGGCGCTTCAGGCAGCCAGTTTACATGCTCTGTCCGCTTTTGTTTTTGACAGGGCCGTTTCCATATTGACAATGTTGGTTTTGCTGGAGGACGTTGATGTTAGTGAAGTGCTCCTGCAAGGTTACCTTTAAAGGTGATTTCATAAAGCATTATTAAGTAAAAGCATTCCAATTTTCTAATGCTGAAACAGGGTTAGGGTTAGATTAAGGGTTTGATTTTTAGGGATCTGATTGGGGGGTTGATAGAAGACTGCTATCACATGTGCAAAAATCAAGTTTAAGATCCAGTGTGTAGGATTTAGAGGGCTATGTTGGCAGAAATATAATACAATAAGTGTGTTTTCTTTAGTGTATAATCACCTGAAAATAACAACTGTTGTATTTTTGCTACCTTAAAATGAGTTGTTTATATCTACTGTACATTCCAATACCCATACTACCACACTATATAGTAAGCCAGAAAAAGATGTATGTCCCAACACACAGTATGTCAAATGCAGTATGCCAAAAATACCAGGATGATCTATACCCGGTCCAATTTCGCAGTTTGCAAGCCAGCATGCTTTTCTAGCTATTCTGACCCACAATCCTCTGCACAGTAGACAATACGTCACATCGACAGCTGTCTCTATGACAGATGACAGCGCATTTAAGTAACAGATGACCAGTAAAATAGTAATAATAGGGATATTAATTGTTTAAGTAAACAATATAATCATAAATATCACAAACAACAATAGGACATAATGAAAATAACAATGACAGACTTTCACTGTCGCAAATATAAAGTTTGAATCTACAATCTGTGCAGTTATAACTTTGAAAGTTAAACTACAGACACTGTAAAGTAAATACTGCAGAGCTCTCAGGGTTGATCTCCGTCTCTGGTAAGTGGCGTTTGTTCATCTCCAAGGTGACGGATATAAAAGCAACATAGTCAAAGTTCAGAGAGTAATGTTATGA
>JAPZEB010000011.1:5554223-5568111 GCA_029783705.1 Chaetodon striatus | reverse complement strand
TGGAGCTATAAGAATCGACTCACCTCTTGAGCCAGCCTCAAGTGGCCATTAGAGGAACTGCAGTTTTTGGCACTCCTGCATTGGCTTTATTTTTCAGCCCTTAATGTTACCGTTTGCCGTTACGTTGTTCACAGAACATCTAACTGACAGTTTGCAAGGCCAGAGTAGAGATGTGTGCCAAAAATGTTTTTAACAACATGAAAGACTTGGATATGCGCCAGTATCGACTTAACGGCGTGGAAAACTTTTGAAACATCCTAGCACAAACAACAGCCGTTCCTCTTCTCCATATTTCGACATGATAAACGACTTGTAAGGGCACGTTAATTGGAGAAGGCGTGTCTTCTAACAGAAAAGTAGTGAAATATTCTATTTCAATAACAATGTAAACAGCTTAGCAGGAGTATTGTCTTTCTTTGAAGAAGGGCAAACACCTTCGCTGAACCCATCGCTGCTCCTCCTCTCAGATTTAGTTGCCAAATTCAGTCTGCCAAAACTGGTCTCTCTAGTTTGACTTGTATTTTACTGAAACTGGATTTAAAAAGGCAATTTACTAAATTTGATCAAGGCCACTCCTCATGAGGTTGTGACTTTTGTATAGCCAGTTTGTGTCCGTAATTTAGTTTAATTTAAAACCTGTAATCAGTCCAGCTCCAGCTCTCATTTATCTGTGTGTCCTTCAATCTCAACGTCATAAAATGCTCTTTTATGGCGAGTCTAGGTGCCATTATGTATAAAGAATGTCCTGCTTTGACACTGATGACCTATAACATTTAACCACAGGCATATGCACAAAAACCTTAATCTGCCTTCTTTATGAATTGAAAGTTAAATTAAAAATATAGCTTTCAACTGCTGTTTGTGAGTTGTTGATATGAGCTTGTTATTCACAGAGTCAGCTCAGCTAACTATCAATGTCAACACACAAACACTTGCTGCCGTTCAAGACCGATCATTGCTACTTATAAACATCACTAGACTTAAATAAGCATCAAAACAATTTTTTCCCAGGTACCTCTGTTTTTCCTGCCCAGCTGTTAGACACTTAGCCATTATTTACCCACAGCTAATCCCCCAGTGGACCTCCATGATGGAGCCAGACAGGGTTGCTAGGCGATTTGTGATATGACTGCAAAGTTTCTATTAGAGGAGCACAGAGGGACTAACAGTTCTATAAAATATATCAAGACGGAGTGAGAATATCTACCATCGCAGTGTTGGGTCGGGGTCACTTGTGCGGAGATTATCCCTCCCTCATAATTCCATTCTGTTTATTTTCTCCTGGCCTCCTCTCTATCGACATTTTTCTTATTTTTCTGCTGGCTGAATCCCCTGACGACGTAACCCCCCTGCCCTCCACACACTGTCTCTTTGATTTACCCAAAATTTGCTCTCCCCCCCACTTCCCTTTTTCTTTCTTACTCCCCACTCTTTCCCTCTATCCCCCCCTCCCTCCCTTCTCTTTACTCCTCTCCTTCCCTCTCCCTGCAGTAGCTACCCAATAAAGGATGTTGTTAATATCATTAGGCAGACTTCCTCCGGCCCAGCGCCCGGCCCACTCCCTTTCAGCCATAATCAAGCGTGCACACTAACTATCAAAGGAGACATCGCTAATAAACTACCACAGTGGAGCGGAAAAACACACACGTACACTCCAGCGAAGAATATACTGTTGGCTAAGAGTGGTGAAATAAATGTGTGCGTGTGCATGTTGGAACTGAGGGGATGGGTGGGGTTGCAGGGGATGGGGGGTAGGGGGTGCTGGTGTGGGTTACCCAGACAACACTAATAAAGTATACTCCAAAGGCTAGCACAGTCTAATGCAAATCTGCCACTTAAGTATACTAAATTAATTGGGGTTGAGGGACATGTACACAAGCAGACATAGCTAATAAAGTGTGCTCTGAGAAGAGGCAAATACTGTCAGTTTAGTGGGTTTAAATGGGAAGCGGGAGGGTGGGAGGGGGTGGGAGAGGGGGGGGGACAACTGTGGCTTCCTGTTCCACTGCAGTCATTTGCTGTAAATCATCCTTAAAACGGGAGCGCATATTGTCGGCTGCATAGCTTGAAAGGGTTCTCTCCCAACAGCTGAATGCTACGGTGCATACAGTATCACCAGTTAAACACGGTCTAAAGGGAATACATGATGCAATGCTGCGAGCAAGGAGCAGTACATTTAAAGACGAAAAAAGAGGTGTGGGAGGACAATGACACGAGGCTGTTAATACATCATGCCGCACAAAAAGCACAGATTCTCGTGCAAGCGCAGGCAATTATCTGTTTAAATGAAAAGAGGAAGTGTCAATGAATACGCATTCATCACCCTTTTAATTGTAGAGACACAGAGGAGATGGTGCCACTTGTAGAGGCCACATGTTGTACAGCGCTTTGGCTGCATTCTTTAAGCTCTCTGACAAAAAAGAGGGTGGGTTTTTCTTTTTTTTTTTAATTGAGCAAATGTTCTGCTCTCTGTTCACTAGTTGGCTCTGTGGAATAGGAGTGTGTTTTCAGGTGTTAAACTGCAATTCTAGTTTATTATATCTTGGATATTACTGCCGTAGAATTGACCTTTTTTTTCTGTTGGGCATGGTAAAATTGTGCACACCAAACTAATTTCTCAGAAAAAAGAAAATAAAAACATGTAAACTTTTTTTTCCTGTGCAATCAGTGCGGAATCTTTTACTGATATTGCAATGCTCACATTTGCTGTCATCTCTAAATAAAGTGTAAGTAATCTGGCTAAAGTGTTGGCTTGTTAACAACCTGTCTGAACATCTGGCTCTGTTGTATGGCTGTCACCGTGTTTCTGATCTCAGCAATAACTTTGGTGAGTACAATGATATCACAGCCAAGTGAAACAATGTGACCAAGAATGATGAGTCAAAACAACCATAAAATCCATCTATTAGCTACACCTACATATACTTTTAGAGGGTTGCGGGAGGCTGGAGCAGATCTGATCTGACATTGGCTGAAAGGTGGGGTACACCCTAGACAGGTCACCAGTCAATCACAGGGCTGTTTTATAGATCCTATTTACACCTGGTGATCCAATCAAAAGGTGGACAAATCTACACCATGTCTGTTCACAGCTAGCACTGGAACATGTCTCCATATGCGTCTCAAGTGACCACTTGGGATCGTCTCTCTCTTTCTTGTTTCCATGCAAATAAACATTATTTTATTTACAATTACTAGAAGACCACTGCTGCAGGAGTGTGAGCTCCATGCCGGGAACAGTTGGTGAGAGTCCGCCTGCACTCACACAGTGACATGGCTAACTATTAGCATCATACACCTGATGTTACCCAGTGGTTATTCACGGGTTTTAAAAGAGCCATTTTTTTTTCACCCTGGGTACACACAGGCTGCCAGCGCTGACATGTAGAGACAGACAACCATTCACACTCACATTCACACCTACCTTTAGAGTCACCAATTAACCTATACCAATCTTTGGACTGTGGGAGGAAACCGGAGTACCTGGAGAAAACCCAGGCTGACACGGAGAGAACATGCAAACTCCGCACAAAAGGGCTCTCGCACCCAGGATTGAACCAGGAACCCTCGACAGTGCTAACCACCAGTGAAATAGCAGTGAAATACTTCTTTAAGAGAGCATTGGGTGCATTTGCATCTGTACCTAGAGCTATCCATGTGTGATCCGATCATCCAGGACACGTTAACAGTATGTAAATAGCGCCATTTATGCTTACATTCACACCTACAGGCAATAGAGGTGCCAATCATCTTGTCTTTAGACTGTGGAAGGAAACCGGAGCACCCAAAACCGTCTTGCTGTGAGGCAACAGTGCTAATCACCACATTACTGTGTTGCCTTCCTTATTTTGATAGTAAATTTGTTATCAAATGAATTTCAATCAAAAATTTACCACAACTGCCCTGCAACCTGTTTTTGACACAAATAAGGCGAGCCTCTTCCTGTGCATTCGAACAACCATTGGGATTTTCCAATGTTATGTGGCCACTACTGAGCTCCACTGTCATGCTTTATTTATCCCTTTCCCTCTGCACTGTAATGGAAATATAAAAGGGTGCATTGATTAGTGTTTAAGGATCAGGCTTTAATAGATTAAAAGCCCCCGGCTCTGAGAGAGGCACTCACTCTCTCACACACACTCTTGTGCATAAAGGCAAGCTTATATACACATCAACAAGCAAATATGGACGGATATGGAAAGCGATCGGACATAAGCAGTAACACACATGTACAGACAGCAGCTTCATGCATTTGGACAAAGACATTAGGTGGACATAAAGCTGCACACACACACACACACACACCTACAGCAGTGCCAGCAGCAGAGCCCTAAGCCTCTCAACAGCCAACCGGTATACCTGAGAAAAATAAATATACCCAAATGACACATACCCAAAAGAGGATAGAGATATCTGCATGTCATTATCATAAAGTGAGAGCCCTAATGTTGATTTTCCAATTGATGGGAAATTCATTCATTTTTAACGTATTGCATAATTAATAATGCAGCACAATCCCAGAGCTTTTTCTACACACAGGGGTGGGGATGTCAGGTCTCAATTTGAGTTTAAAAAAAGACATAAACATGAAAATAAATGAGGGTAGCTGTGTTTCAGCATCCCGCTGCTGATGTACTGTGAGAGCAGACCTGATTACAATACAGTACACAGCAACAAGAAAACAGTAGCAGTATGTTGAAGCAGCAAAGTATGCTCCAAATTGGACCAGCAACTGCTTTTTATACACTGGGAAGATGAAATGTGGTTGCAACATCAGTTTTGCATGTAAACCTGCCATTTCCCTGCTTGAAAGCACCAAATTAAATTTAATTTTGAGGTTTACTGCTGTGCAACAGTGAGATTAACTTATAGAAACAGTGTGAAAGATTTTGGGGGATTTCGTGGCATCTGACGGTAAGCTTTGCAGATTGCAACCAGTTGAAACGTCTACCAGAATTCCTTCCGATTTTATTGTTCAGGATGTTTTAATTGCAAGCCGAATTATCTGCAGAGGTCTCTTCCTCTTCAAAACAAATGAACCCAGTGATTAGAACCCATACAAGCACTGAATAAAGTAGTTTCACATTACAAATCAGTGTTTCTTCTACACTGTTCAGCACGTCACAGATGGGCTGCTAGCCCAGCACATGCTAACGTGTGCTCACCTATTGTCTCTGATTACTAAATGTGTGCTCACCTTAGGTTTTTATCCACAGAGGTCTCTTGCTCTCCAAAACAAACAGATCAGGTGACTGAAACATATTAAATTACTGAATAAAGCAGTTTCATGCTACAAATCAGTGTTTCTCAGATGCTGTTTGGCATGTTGTCGATGGCCCGCTAGACTAGCACACACTAATGTGTGCTCACCTTTTTTCTCTGGTAACTTAAGATCCAAGGACCTGTTCCACAAAACATGTTAAGTTTTCTCCTTAAATATGATACTTAAGGCTTAATGTCTTCTTAGCTGAGGGACTTGAAAACAATTTTACAGTGGTACAAGTTTCCATGGAGATGGTTTGTTTGCTTGGACACTTGTGATGCCTGTTATTGTCTCGCAAAGTTTTCTTATAGTTAGATAGTGAAAAAATGGCAGAAGAAAAGAAGACAAAAAAAACATAATGGTCAGGGGAGGAAAAGATTATACTTCTGTCAGAATTCAGTCACAAGAAGCACAAAGTACAAAGTAAGCCACAAGTACCAGAAAACAGAAAACGATTGGAGGAAGAAATTGCAATGAAAAGTAATTCAGTCAAATCTATAAGGTAAAATCAGAGGCTTATCCACTGGGTTCTCCTGGCTGCAGAGCACTCTTCTCGGGGTGTGTTAGTTTGTTTTTTTTTTTTTATTTATAACCTTAAACTTGATAATGCTGCAGTTAAGATAAAGTCGTGCTTTGGTTCCTGAGGTCTGTTGTGCAACCTTCTAGGGATTCCTGAAGTATCAGACCAAGACAAGAAGAAAAGTATAAATACTTAAGCGAATGTTTTAAGGAAACATTACAGAGAAGACTTAAGGCAACTTTACCTAGGACTTAAAGGAACATCTTATCCTAAGGTGTTTTGTGCATCTGGCCCGATGTTCAGAAAGGTTTCAACAGGGAACTGAATTATCAGCAGAGGTCTCTACCTCTGAAAAAATCCAACAGACCTGTTGATCTAAAGTGTAACATTAAAAAAAGCAGTGTCTTTCTGAAGCTCTTGCCGCAGAGGGGCTGCCAACTACGGTGGTAGACACAACAATGCGAACAGCCTAGAGCCATAAAACATGGCGGTGCAACATCAAACACAATCCTTATTTTCAGGTGATTATACACTAATGGAAATACAGTGTACTTGTTATAGTATATCTGCCAAAATGTCCCCCTAAATCCCACACACCAGACCTTCAAAATTGTGTTGCCTGTGTCTTTTTGTATTCCTGTCTCTCTTCACTGCATCTGATTCCCCTCCTCTCCGTCCATTTGTATTCTGTGCAATGACCATTGTCACATCTCCAAGCACTGCCTTGACTCCAAACCTGTCCGACATCTTCCCTTTCATTTTCTCTAATCTTTGGACCCCTTCCTCTTCTCTGACCTCAATCACACGAATGGCCGTAATGGTGTTAGGGCTGCCATGTGCTCACCATCCGCCCTGTTTTGTGTGCCCATCCTTTCCTCCGGTCTTCTCCTACTTTACTCTGATCACAGTCCTGCCTGTTGATAGTCTTTCCTAACCTCTAATTTCCTCCCCTCACCTCCACATCCACTCCCATTTCTTCTAGTCTTCCTCTCCCATGTTTGACCACAATCACGTTTGCTGTTTGGCTGTACAAGGACTATCCACTCCTCTCATTGCCTCCTCTCTTCTGCCACCTTCCTACTAGTCCCAATCACGTCTGATGGTATCCTTCAGTAAAACTGTCTTCTGCTCCATAATTGAATCTCCCGTGTTCTTCTACTTTCCTTGCTCTCCTCCTCTGACCACAATCACTTTTGTTGTTACCCTCTTCCTAACCTCTCGAGTCGTCTTTCCAGTTACTTGTCTCCTTTAATCCTTCCCTCAACAAGTCACATATGTTGTTAGCTATGCCTATCCTCTCCTCTGTCCTGTCAGGTATTCTGTGACTGTTGTATTCTCCTATTTAGCCCCAGGTGAAAGCATTCTTGCCTGTTGTTCGGCTCAACTTTTCCTGTCACTTCTCCTGACCCCTGTGTCTCTCCTCTCCCTCAAGAATGACCACAGTCTTGTCCGCCGTTAGCGACACCCGACCTCTCCTTGTCTCACTTCTTCAGTTGCCAGCATTTCTCTCATGTCCTGTAACTCTCCCTGACAGTCACACATCTCTTCACTCACTTCACGTGCTGCCTTGTCCTCTGCTGTAAACAGGCAACATTTTACAGCATGAACATTTAGAGTTCGCAAAGAGGAGCTTACATTTCATATCTTTTCCCCTCACTTTGTGTTGCCCCCCCCCAAAAAAAATCCTCTCCTACGCTGGCAGTGATGTATTTCTTGTTAGTCTGGAATAAATAGAAGAACTGCAGCATGACCAGCAATAGACGCCATGGATAAACAAGATCACAGTAAACAGTAAAACATGGATTGAGAAATTACCTAAAAACAAACCATAGCCGTTTTAACAAAAGCTCAAGGATCTCAACCTCAAGGATCAAAGCGTATCAGTCCACTGGTATTAAATGATTAATGTTCGGCTCAAACTATAAATGTCTCCTCTTTGCAGTCATACTGTGCAGCCATGTATTTCTTCAAAGGGATATGTGATTGTGGGAATAATTGATTTCAGTACAGGCTAATGCCACATTCACGTCCTTTCATACAGATAAGCAGCTGAATGAGGAAAAGTCAGGGTTATTGGCAATTTCTGACCACTGGGATAACTGATCCTTGGCGAAGAGAACTATAGAAGTGCCAATTAACTATGCCGTCTTGACAGATATCATGATACTGCATGAGCCACAATTTTAGACGGAGTGGTAATTCTTGAATTTCATTTTCACAGAAAAGAAAACATAAGCTAGAAATACCAAAGCGTAGTTGTGTGCCTCTGCACATAAGTCAAGTTTCTTGACAGATGATCTATACAATCAGCACCCAAGATTAGTGCCACCAATTCAGTATGTAACCAAATGTCTCCCCTTCTGTTCCTGAGATATGACATTAAATAATGGCCGGGAAAGTGTTTTATGAAGAATATTGACGTCACGGGCTGCACGGTGGTGTAGTGGTTAGCACTGTCGCCTCTCAGCTCCCTCCTCGCAATCCCAGGAGGAGCCCTTCTGTGCGGAGTTTGCATGTTCACCCTGTGTCAGCCTGGGTTTTCTCCAGGTACTCTAGCTTCCTCCCACAGTCCAAAGACATGCAGTCTCTATGTGTCAGCCCTGTGATGGTCTGGTGACCTGTCCAGGGTGTACCCCGCTTCTCACCAAGGCATAAAGGCTTAATTTGCGGAAATGGAAATCTGTCATCCCTCCTTTCTTCACGAAATGGCTAAATGACATCTTGTCTACATGTTGAAGAAATATGGTACACTCTGTCTAACTCACTCTTCAAGTTTTCTGAAAACTGGGGACCCTTTATTGGACATATCAAAAGGGTGAGGAGTCGAACTGACTAACCACATTGGACCGCGTCCTTGCATTGGACTGTATCCTGTGCTCCAATCTCCCAGGACACTAGTTTTTACCCCATGGATGCTATCTTTCTGCCTCAAACTTCTTGTGGACAAAGTACCAAGTGGCGCATAATTGTACTCACTTTCCTCTAGCTGGCAGTCTGTTATCATTTATCTTGTAATTTCTTCCTCTTGTTATTGTAATTAGTATTATTATTATTGATAATGATGATGATGACAACAATAACAACAACAATAATAACTTCTTCATTATTTTGTTTTTGTTGCCATCTTTTTCTTTTTTTTCTTCTCTGTCCTGTATTTCTTGTGTCTGTGTTTGTGTATTTCTTAAGTGTTTAAAAACTCAGTAATAAAATCTATTTTAAAAAAGAAACCTGAATGTTTCCAAGATTTCTCATTATTTCTATGTGTTATGAATGCAGCAAAACTACACATGGTGAACTAACTGGCTTTAATCACTGCATTCAATATGCACTGAGCGAGCGACATGTCTTGCATGGTGTGCCAAATAAAAATAAAAACATATAGGGAGTTAGTCTATAATACCGAGCAATAAACAAACTGACAATATAGACAGATGGATAGCTGTATGGATGGATGGATACACATCACACATCTACTTCCCCACGAAACTGCTAATGATTCTCTCACAAGTTTCATCATGTATTCCTGTGCATACATACTGTGCTATATTGTGCTGTAGCCTGGAGGTACATTACTCTGCGCTGCGTATCCCCAAGATGCACTTGTGTCTAAAGAGATTATTTTTATATGTTGAATGCAAGCACTTTATGTTCCAGAATGCAAAAATAAGTATGTGCGTGTGTCTAGCATATATACATTAGATTAAGTGTGCTGCTGCTGTCAGACAGCATTGCTCCATCAGGAAATTGACAGACTACATGTCCTTTAGATGGCCATTAGCTGTAGGTGTAGTACACTTGCATGCAAATACAATATTACAACTCAAATACACTTAAGAGGTTTGCCCCCTACTGGAGTAGGCAGCCTGTGTGTGTTTGTGTGTAGAGGAGTGGGGGCTAGTTTGAGTTTTTGGGGGCGAGGAGGGGTGAGCGATGCATATTCATAAGAGGGTTTATCCATTTCCCTCCTTTCATCCCTCATTTGCTTTGATCAGAAAGTTAGAGGAGTCAAACTCTTCTATTGCCTGGGCTGCAAGAACGCTACAGGGGCTGAACGGAGAGCTGTCTAAGGATGAAAACGCAGCAGAGGCGAGCAGATATACTCACAAATTGACACACACACTGACCCGCTAGAACACACATAAGTTGACAGACAAAAAGGCTGACTGGCAGAGACTGACTCACAAGCAGAGAAACAGGCAAATACACAAATAGAACCAAAAAAAGACAGCAAAAAGAGCATGCATATTCAAGTTAAGAAAAATATCTACTAACACAGGAGCAGAGAAGCTCACAGTCACAGATACAACTGTCCATAATTGCAGATCCTGATGCATAGTAAGAGGGTATGTTATGAGTTATGGCATTAGATAGTGCTTTAACATCTGCAAGTCCTCTCCATATTAAAAATGTACAAAGAAAGCACAAGAGTTCTTTCGGATTACCGAAATAATTACACACCGAGTTCCCCCTCGGAGCCAGATCTTCCAGCTCAGGGTGCAGAGAGGAAACCGTTGTAAAATGTGGATCTCTGAAATGCATGTGAGGCGGCTTAATTGGGGCCAAATCTCAACAAAATCTTGTCATGTTTTCACACCCTTAGGTGCATTTAGATAAAAGCACACAGCAAGTGGCATATCTAACTAAAGAGAGAGAGGGTAGACGGAGAAAGCGTGGGAGCTGTGCGGTGCCAGAGAGGAGCACTGGCTTTCTCATGTCTCTGCTGCCGTTTGGAGGTTTTTCGTACAAAGATCTCGCCTGCATCTGTTTCACAGAGGCATGTAATGTGTCTATATGCGTGCATGTACCCACAAATATGCTTAACCGAAATCACGTTTTGCTCCTCAAGCCTCTCTCCCTGTCACTTTTCCTCCCTGTCTCACCCTCTCCTTGGGTTGGGGTTCGAAAGCATTTTGTCAAATCCAGATTTAGTGAATCAGCTTATTAAATCTGAATCCTTTCAAATCACTTATTAAATCTAATTAGGTTCAGCTTTTTAGTTGTGATCAAAATCTAATCAGCTGAATCTAAACTCAAATTCAGTTGAGATCTGTTTTCACTTTTGTTGATCAAGAAGGTAAAGACATGAAAGATTTTACTGGCAGGTAAACTAAAAATTCGCTATACCCTGGGAACACAGGTTTAGCCTACTTTAGCACATTTAACGTTTCTAGAGCCTAAATGTAGATCCCATTTCAGAACTACTTCATTGATAAGCATATATGATATATGAATCAAAGTCTAACTGTGCCACCAGAGAAGAACCAGCTCTTTGTTGGTCTTGCTGAACTGCAAAACCACACTGTCTACTTGCACTTGTAAAGTGATAGTTCTGTCACTAACAATCCTCGGCCAAGTACAGACAGTTGCTTAGTGATGGGAATCAAGAAGTGGCTTCAGTTAAGAGCGGGTTCCAAATTGTCTGTTCATTTGAATCATATGCCTCTGAGTAGATAGAGTAGAGATGCTCGGATAACCTTTTGTCTTCCTGATACTGATTTCAATACGATACAGAGTTCTGATCTGTACTACTGTATGCATTGAGTTGATACTGGTGGGACTTTCTAGTGTAAAATACTACCAACATTGCTGACATCTTTCTATAGGTCACTGTTACAGTGGCAAGGAAGAGTTGATTCTTGGGAAAACTGCCATTTTATCTGGTTTTGAAACTACTTTTAATAATATCGTTCTTATTAATACATTACATGGTATCAAATCAATGCTTAGACTAGCATACTTGCTGATATCCCATAATTTTAGGCTGTATCGGAAGTATTTCTAATACTAGCAGTATCATAACAACAACCTCCGAGCTTGTCAATTCCTTCAGTTGATTTATTCACTCATTTTTCATAACAGTTTATCCTGGTAAAGGGTCACAGGTGTGCTGGAGCCTATCCCAGCTGACACTGGGCAAGATGCGGGGTACACCCTGGACAGGTCGCCAGACTATCACAGGGCTGACACATAGAAACAGACAACTATTCACACTCACATTCACACCTATGGACAATTTAGAGTCACCAATTAACATGCATGTCTTTGGACTGTGGGAGGAAGCCGGAGTACCCGGAGAGAACCCACACTGACATGGGGAGAACATGCAAACTCCGCACAGATGGGCTCCCGCACCCGGGATTGAACCAGGAACCCTCTTGCTGTGAGGCAACAGTGCTAACCACCATGCCGCCACGTAACTTTAATTCTCCCAGGAGTATTTTGTCCGTCATCAGTGGCGTGAATTTCTCCACCTGTTTCTGGACGTCTTGCAGGGAGAATGCTTTCCGCTACAGGGGCCCTTTCTGCTTCATCTGCCCCCTCCTCGGAGTCTGAAATGTTGCTGAAAACTCCAAAATACATGACCGGGTTCCTGTTTTTGCTCTGATAATATTGTTTGGAAGATTGGTCCATGGAGTCTGTAAGTAAATACAGTTTTTTAGTGTTGTGTGAAAAATGTTGTTTAAATGCAGTTGTTTTTACAAATGTACTGCTTTACTCAAACATACATTGACTAAAACTAGTCTTAAAACTAGCTCTTTAACTGTTGCGAAAAATGTACTGCTTTACTCTAACAAACCTTGACTAAAACTAGTCTTGTCAAAAATAATTAAATAGCTCTTTAACCGTTCTTTAAAAAAACAAAAAACAAAAATATTAAAAAAACAACAACAACATAAAAACATACCATAGTCCGATTGTGTAAAATGTATGTCTGTAAATTCCTCTGGAGTAACTTGGGAGAGAGAGAGAGAGAGAGAGAGAGAGAGAGAGAGAGAGAGAGAGAGAGAGCATTAACAGAGTTATTTAACTCCTAAATTAAAATTTATAAATCATCAATACTTACCAGGACACACAGAGGCTTCTCCTGGGTGCACGAACTGCTGCTGCTGATTTGATTACATGGTTCTCAACAGTGGTTACTCATCTCCAACTGTGAAGCTCATGCTGTGTGCTTACACATAACGTGGAAAAACGGTATTTTGTTTTAAAACGATACCTCACACCTGTTGGAGACATGTCTGCAGTTTGGCTATTTAATGATTTATTTAATGTGTGTGTCCTTTGTGTGTGTGTGTGTGTGTGTGTTTGTGTGTGTGTGTGTGTATGCTCGCATATAGTATAAACAATGGACTGTAGTGGTGTACGGACATTTGATACGGTAAGCCATTACATAAGATGTTTTACGATCTCTACAGCTGTACGTAAAGGTAAAAAAGGTTACAGTTAGGCTCTCTCGAAAGACTTCACTCGCTTCTCGTTGGTTCACTTCTAAAACGGATGAGGGGAAACACGTAGGGGAAAAAAAAAGACCGGAAGGGGGCGGGGCAATGGGCAGGACATGAGATGACGTGGCGACTTCTGATTGGATGACAATTCATCACACCTGTCAAATTCAGTTTGACACGAAGTGTACCCCTATATCTCTCTTCTGGCTCTTTGTAAAAATATCCTATTATCAGCCTACTTCATTCATGGTTCTGATGATGTCGCTCGTAATCAACAACCCCACCCCTTTTCATCCCCACGCTTGTGGCTGGATGGGAAAACCCAGAGTTAACTGAGCTAGTTGATAACCAGCTTCGTAGTACCAGTTATCCAGATGGCCAATGTTAGGGTTAGTCAAACCAGATAACAAAAAGATATCCTGGGTAATTTGAACTGGCTTCATAGTACAGGCCTCAAGTGCTTTTGTTGATGTCCCAGCATTGGTAGCAGTGTCCCAGAACATCAACTATATACGCAGGAGGATCCCTAGTGCATATGTGTAGACATTACTCCTCCGGGGTTTGTTTACATGTGTCAACCCCGTGGCTCCAGTCGCGGGGGAGGTCTCGCGATATCATCAGCACTGGTGCCCCCCAGGGGTGTGTTCTCTCCCCACTGCTCTTCTCCCTGTATACCAATGACTGCATCTCAGGGGACCCTTCTGTGAAACTCCTGAAGTTTGTGGACGACACCACATTCACATTCTACACGGCCATAATCCAATCTGTTCTCTGCACGTCCATCACTGTCTTGTTTGGATCCGCCACTAAACTGGACAGGAACAGACTGGAACGGACAATCAGATGTGCATAGAGGATTATTTGGACTGATCTTCCCTC
>JAPZEB010000011.1:5522266-5535894 GCA_029783705.1 Chaetodon striatus | reverse complement strand
CAAAAGCCTGAGTTACATTTGATTCCCAAGGCAGTGAGGCTGCCATGGGGTGGCGCGTTCAGGACCACTGACGCGTCTAGATTACTATCATGTGGAGTTGTACATTGAAAATAATAGGGGCATATTTTTTGATCCATGCCACACACCACCAGTGTGTTTTAGCCTTCAAGCTCCCAATAATGTCTATGACATCATCAAAGTTATTCTGTCATACTATTAAAAACTCCTTCACAAAAGACATCATGCAACTGTTGCAACTATGTGCAACTATGTGCAACATTGGTGGAGTGCATGTTTAAATACAGACAATCCCACATGTGGAAGCTTTAAAATGTTAGAATGCATATTTAATGGAGTACTGAAATATAATGTAACTAATTACTTCAGCAGCTGAGTAATTCCACAGAATTATGTAATATTGCAAGTGAAATCCATTTCTCCATTGCACTATATAACCAACAAGTAAAAGTGTGCCAGGTTACTTTGCCATTCAGAAGATGAAATATACATGAATTTTTTAAGGTTTGCATAACCAGAATAATATTATTCTCACCATGTGGCATGCTTGACATTTCCCATGGCTAATAAATATATTGAATGCACCAAAAATATATTGAATGTGGCACTCGACTGTCACTGATCCAGTGAGAAATAACAACCCTCTAGTTCAGTCTGTCTCTCATTCGTTTTGTCTGGTCCACTTTTTGTCTCCCTGCTGTTTTGCAGTCTCATCATTTACCTCTTCTCCCTGTTTTTTTTTTTTTATTTTCCTCCCTTTCTCTCTAAACCTCTCTCTTTATTGCTCATTCTCTCCGTCATCATCATTATTTTCCTCCCTCTCCTTGACTCTCGTTTTCTTTTCCTCTTGCTCTGTCTTCTTTGCTCTCTCTTGGTCTCGCTGTTGCTCCCTGCTGACAAAAGCAGCAGGATGATTTTCTGAGCAACATTTCATGTCTTATCTGATGAGAATATTGTAAAAACAGAAAATGTAAAAGGCATCAGAGTATAATCTGGCCGTCTTAATGTTTTTATGTGTTCCCATATTTGAATCATGGATTTCTGGCAGGCTCAGGGCTCATTGTAGCTACAGGGAGAAGAGGAGGGAAACAGGACTGGCAGGTACACAAAGTGAACAAATAACAAGAACTCATAGACAGTCTGACGGGAGCACCGGGACATTTCCTGGTGGCCTGAGGGTTGTTTTGGCCTGCCGTGAACAGTCAACTTGACCAGGGATAATATAACAAGCAGGAATAAGTTGACAAACCTCTCAGGATGCATGAGGCACATTTTTCCAAACCACTTTAGATAAAACCACACCCAGATGTCAAGGTCTGATTCTGCCTTTCCAGCTTACTGCTTGCAAGCGCCATTGAAAGAGACTGCTCTAAGCTTGCTAGCTCACCAATGGATGTACCCTGCTGCACTTCCCATTCACTCCCACCGTGAAGTTTGCTGGTCTGGAAGTGATCCAGGGGGTGGTCCAATCACTGTAGGTCCATCTCTGTAAATTTGACAGCTGCAGTAGCTTGGAAAATAGCAATATGGGTCCTCAAAAGGAAACACTGCCCATTTTTAACCAGCTCACTGTCATTCCAGTGTAGGCAGTGTGTGCAGGTCAAGTCTTGCGGACATCTGCCTGCACATAAACTCCCTCACAGCATGAGGGGAAAGCCAAACACACTGGAGCTTCCCATTTATTTGCTAGGAAAAGTCTGGCAGACCTCAGATGTTGGATGAGCAGGAAGCTACAAGTGCATGTGGCATGAGAGGAAGCCAAATGCTGTTCATCTGCACACACTGCACACAGCATGATGACAGAGCTGGTTCAACTCAAATTCAGCTAGTGACTGTGTGTAGAAACAGATAAACACAGCGGAGGCATACACATGTATACAAGACACATAGATGAACAAAGGAGGTAATCGGGCACCGAAACTTAAAGAACCACCTCTGACGAGAAGGATGAGTGGGGATAGAGCTCCTCAGTGTTTTTTTGGTTGTATTCAAAGTCGCTGATGAACTCATCCTGGACCGTGTCACAGGGCGCCCCGGGTGTCGCAGCGAGTACGACTTGCAGCATTTGGCTTGCAGCCAATCAGTGGGTCTTCACATCTGGCACTTTTGTCAGGCAGAAGTGGGTGTGGTTTCATCTAAAGTGGTTTGGAAAAAGGATTGACGCACTTGGGCCAGTGCTCCTACTCTTACACGTGATTGGTTGAGGGTGATGCACATGGCAAATGGCCCTTGGGTTACTCTGAAATAACTATGCATTGAATTTTAATTGGGTGGCTGACAAAGGTGAAAGTTTCATTTTTATTTTTTTAAACTTATGATATTAATCATGTAGTTAAATTGCAATGTAATTGTGTAAGTGTATACACACAATCATTCGGCCACATAAGAAAATAGAGCAATGAGCACAGGTGAAAGAACATTTATTGTGGTCTTTAAAAAGAAAATGTGAGGAAACTGTTCTAACTGTGTCATCAACAATTAGCCTGCAAAAGTAGGGGTTAGTATGGACAGTGTGGCCTGGGATGGAGTCAAAATCCCAGCCTGAATTATTGTTTTAGTCCGCCCCTGATAACAGGAACACCAAAATGCCCCCATTGTCTTGGACTTCTCATCAAATTCAGGAACCAATTCAAGATTCCTGTTATCACTTTTAGAGCTCTGTATGGCTGGGCAACCACCAGCAGTGGGGACGGTTGGATGTATCTTGCTTCAGGCTTAAAACTAAAGGAAACTGTGCCTTTGAGATTGTGCCTTTGAGATTTTGGCTTCTAATCTTTGGAACTCAGTCCCTTTGGATTTGAGATCTGTGGACACGCTGAAAAAGCAGCACAGGACCAATCTCTTTGGACTTGGCTTTGTTTAGTTTTATTATTTTTATATTGTATTTGTTTTATCTCTCTTGCTTTGGTCTTTTATTGTAGAACACTTAGTGGCATCGATTCGAAAAAGGTGCTATACAAATTAACATTGCTTACTTACTTACTTACTTATCCAATATATCAGTACAACAAACTTAACTACCTTGGGTAAACCAACTCCTTATTGATGCAATCTGAATAAAACTTCAACATTTGAAGCTTCAGAAGGGTTGTATTTATTTTATATAATACAACTTTATCATAATGTGCAAACCCTAACCCTTGTAGTAACCTTAACCTGATTCTACCCTTCATTTTAACACCATGCCTTAAACCTGAAGTACATGGTTAACCTTGTAGGGGACTAGCTTTCAAGATGTGAGGTGAGCCACCATGATTGTGTGAACATGTCTTTGTCCTTAAAGGAATACTACCACAACTGACCATCTGTAAATCAGTTAGTCAAGCCGTGTTACCTTGAATTTTTTTTTTTTTTTTTTTGCATGCCTCCATAGAAACAACAAAACAACAACAAAACTATGTCAAAACATCCATTTACAAACTATATACCTAATGCTACATAAATTACACAGCACAAGTTGTATGGGAGTTTGTAGACAGATGTATTGATATAATTTAGCTGTTGTTAAACATGGTGGTAAATCAATATGTGATTGCAAGAAAAACATTTTCTTTACAGTGTCAGTGTAGCATGGTATGACTTACTGACAGGCCAATAGTCCTTTTGTGGGTCAAGTATACCTTTAAGTATTGTTAATCTATAAGGATCAGGTTACCCTCACACTAACCCCTCATCTGGTATATCAGTGTTAGGAACAGTTGTGGAGTTGTGGATGGTACCAACGGAACCGTTCCATACCATCCCCATGTTCAGTCACCCTCTGTTGGGGTACCTAGCACAGAGATCAGGTACGAAAAGGTGGAGCTGTGAACACAACAGCCCGTTGATTGGTTATTAGAGAATGGACACTCTTGCTAAGGGCAGTACTGTGGCTGGTTTTTAAGCTTATGTAACTATTGTTAATAGCAGATACATAGCAGACCAAGAGCACACACACACATGAAGTCATTTTTCACAAATGATAGATGAGATAAAGGGCCTGACTGAACCTATACAGACAAGCAGTCAATGGGTCCCATTACAAAAAAGTTGATCTATAGGTTGAGCTTGAGCATGTGTAGATGATAAGGTGATGGAACATGTTTTCTATTTGTGGGTTTTCTGCCTACTCATCACCTGTGGACGCTGGTCATTCTGCCATGATGAGCATTGACATGTTTGTTCTGATGGCCACATGTGGTGATGTTCCTAATCTGACACCAGTCTAATCAGTCTGTTAAAAACTAACTGCATTAAGGACTGCGTTTGATTGCTTCCACCCTGTACACTTTCAAACCAACACAATTTGATTCCAACCCAAATGTCACCGGTCAGGTCCGTTACCAAGAGGATTTACATGCAATCAAGCTGCCTCTCCCCTGACAGCGCCAGTCGTATATACCTCACAACAAAGAGCCTAAAGTCTGCCAGCAGTTCAGAACTGCCTTTGGCTTATCAGTAAGGTGAAAAAAATTCATGTAAAACATGAAACAAATCACTTCATATGACACTGCTGTTCATTTTGGCAGCATACCAGGCACCCTGCTGAGTGTCTGTGAAATTAGGGAGGCACTAACAGGGCAGATAGCTTTGACTTAAGCACAGACCTCTTTTGCAAACTTGATTTGAGTGACAGAAACGCTGAAGCTGTGGTAAATTGCACCTCAAACTGACTACTATTCCTGACAGGAGATTTTCTCTACACTAATCCTTTTGATGACTAAGATGATTAGTGCCAATCAAAGAGAGGGCAGACACAGGTGCCCAGTCAGTTTTTTCCTCTAGAGATCTGCAGTTACAAAACCCGAGAGACATATCACATCTGCAGTGGAGGAAATGCCATTATTAATTATTAGAATGATGTCAGGGGAGTCATTTAGCTGGTGTTACATATCAAGCTTTAAAATACTAATTAGACACATCACAGTGAGACCACAAGGCTTAAATCGGGACATTTTCAAAACGGGCCTTCCAGGATACAGCGACCTTTTGGCAAGGCCATCTAATGCATTGGAGATAAAGACATGATAACAATAGTTAAACTCTTCACACTTTAAACATAGACTGCAAAGAAAGATCGACAACACGTCTCAATTTTATCCAAATGTACAAAAATGAAGCCAAATAGGACCGCTGCCATCTTGCACTGGTGACATAATTTGGAGCCAGAGTCTGTGCAGCACAGACTTTGTCCGTGGTATTGAATTCGCACTCATACACCCATCTGTCCAAATGCGATCAGTACCATTAATTGTAAGCACAGTAATTGGTGCACACAGCTGTCAGTCATGATGTGAAACCTCCTATTTATAACATCAAATAAGTAGTTTTAGCTTGGACCATGTCCCATCTGCTAACATAGAGGGGGTGGGGTTTACTGCAGCCAGCCACCAGGTGGTGATAGAAATGCTGTAGCTTCACTTTTCGGGAGCTGTCATGTCCTTCATCTTTATAAACAGTGGCACTGAATTTTGTGGTGAGGATGCAGGAAAGGTTTTCTTCCGATGACTCTACATATTTGTACAGGTGTCTCTGTACAGTAGCGCAGTGCACCACCATTCCAGAGTCTGATAAATCTTTCTGCAGGTCTTTTGCGGTCAAACTTGGGTTTTGATTTGACTTTGTAGATATCCTAAGAGCAGCTCTCTAAAGTTTTCTTAGTCTTCCAGACCTCAACTTGACCTCTACAGTTCCTGTTAGCTGCCATTCTTACTTACTGAACCTGAAAACACTTTCCTACCTTCTTATAGTCTTCCCTTGCTTTGTGGGCTTTACTTGTTTTAGTTTTCAGAGTGCTAGTCAGCCATTTAGGGGAGCCCATGGCTGCCAATTGTTGGGACAAAGTTTCAGGAGTCAGAGTATTTTCTAAAGCTTTGAAATTTGCATAACCTGGCCTTTCCTTACAATGAGTGTGAAAAAGCCAGAGCCCTAACAAGCTAATTAAGGTCTAAGACCTTGGTAAAAGTTGTGTGAGAGCTAAAAGGTCTTGGGGTGCTCAAACTTTTGCACGGTGCTCCTTACCTTTTTTCACTCTAAAATTGTACAAAACAAAAATAATACACCAATTTTGCTTAAAATCTAAGAAAAAAAGAAGCATGTTTTATCTTTACCTTCATGCCTTTTGGAAATCAGTTCATTATCTACTTTCACAGTTAACAAAATTTTCACCAGGGGTGCCTGAACATTTGCATGCCACTATAAATGTCTTTGGTGCATCAAAATCGATGAGTATCAGAGTATCAGAATGATTAATGGTGTTAGCATCTTTTGTTTGTTTATGTTGTTAGCTTGTTAGCTTGTGGCCTAACTGGCAGTGGCTACCATAGTGTAAGTGATTCTGAAACACACGATAATATCTGCTACAGTGGGGGTTTTGGTAGGTAGTGGAGGAATGTTTGCTGTCAAAACTTCCACTATGCCAATGCAAACTCTGTTCTCTATACTGACAAGTCTGCTCTGCACTGGAGGTTTTAGGTTTCTTGGTTGGTGTTGTGTCAAAGACTGTTCCCCATTTGATGTGTGTTACAATATCTGACAGCAATTGGCTTTCGTATTAGTGGCATAGTACATATGGAGGAGATGTTGATGATTTCAGCATAGGGCTACTCAGAGCTTTACATCTGTGCTATGGACAATATTTTAGGCCTAAGACACACTACAAAATTGCTGGAAGAAGATCACCTCTGCACTCAGGACCTCTGGTGAGTAGGCTGTGATACAGTGCTCGTTATATTCACTTAGCATCCCAGATGCAACCTGCCTCCACGCTCTTGAAAGCTGGCACAGAGTATGGCACAAGAGTAGCACCCAGTGCTCGACTTTGCCTTTTCCTATCGTTAAAGACACGGCATGTGTACAAACCCATAAACAGAGGGAAAAAAAACACATTTTTGAGTGGAAGAGAACTCTAGCTTCAGCTGCATTGTTCCAAATATCTGCTCTGTTGTTTTGTTCCTAAATGAGTCATTTTTATTATACAGAAAATCTATTTATTGACCCAAAATCAACAGCTCAATCATGATCATCCTGACCACCTGTCCGGCAGCATGACAAGCTCCGGAAGAACAGATGATGTGACACCATTTTTAAAGTGACTAAATCTGATGCCAGTTGGCTGCATAATGTTTACTTTTTGTTTGTTTATGTGATATGCTTATTCTCTGAGTGTCAAATAGATCTCTTACAGCAGATTATTTCATGGGTATTTCGAGTGCTCAGCGAGTGCCAAATAATGTGGGTTGGCAGCATTTAAGAGTGGCTTTGTGACGTCCTCCCATTGGAGCTTTAAAACACTTAATATATTGAACATTACGGCATAAATACAGCGTTTTATGGCCATCCACAGCAAATGGTTAAACACTTAGATTCAGGTAGAAAACAGTCAGCTCTTTGAGGCAGTTCTTAAATAATTCTCCTTAAAGCTACACTAGGTAACTTTCATAAAAGTAAGTTTTGACGTCTGTGCTGAAACTGTCACTGTCCTCACACAGCAATACATGAGAGAGATAATCTGTGACAAAAATCATGTTCCTACTCTTCGTCAGGGTGCTTCTAATAGCTTTTGCTAGAATCCAAAACAACATATCAAAGCCAAGGAGTCTTCAACACAACTGTCAATCATGTCAATTACTGCTCATGATCTGCGGTCAAACTGTCCAACTAGGCAGCGCTGAGCAAATATGAATCAAGATTCTGTTGCTACATTGCCTATTTCTTACCTCAAATGTTTTCAGAAACATATTTTAGTGTACTGTTTAGCTGTAAATATGTCTCTGAAAACATGTAAGGTGAGAAATTGGCAATGCAGTAACAGAATCTTGATTCATATTTGATCAGCGCTGCCTTGTCTGACAGTTTGACCACAGTTCACATGACTGACATGACTGACAGCTGTGTTTGCAATTCCTCGGCTCTGATTGGCTGTTTCTGTGTAGCCATGCTGGATTCTTGAAAATGCTATTAAAAGCAAAATGAAAAGGCATAAGAACATGTTTTTTTTTTTTTTTTCACAGATTATCTGTCTCTGTTTCAATCTGAATCAATTGCAAGGTCCCACTCTTTCTACGGGTCCCTCCATCCCAGGGGCCCCAGCAAACGCACTGTCTGTCTAAATTTATACCCCTGGGTAGATCTGTAAGATGTAAACATATACCCCCTGCATTCAGTTGCCCTAAAGGGGGAAAACCATTTTTTGTACCAGGCTGTAAACATGTTTATTTTCTGCTGTAAATTTGGGCACTTCAACATGGTGGTCCATGGGGGATTTACTTGTTTCAGGAGCCAACCCCAAATGGTCATTCACAGTACTGCAAATTTTGGCACTTCTGCCTTGGCTTCTAATTTCAGCCCCCGAGTCTGCCGCTTGCAAAAAAATCCATTGCTGCACATTTACATTTTCCCAGTTTTGCAACCTGCCTTATGTCTTATCGAGCACAGTGAACACACTCTTCACCCGGCTGTGCAGTTACAGACAAAAAATAAGCCTTTTTTTGTCAGTTTCATAGTTTGATTATTGTTTCACTGCAGCTGAATTGAATATTTTCATGTCAACACATCATTGCTTTTGGCTCAGTGTCACTCATCGCGAAGCCAAAAAAGGAAATACTGTGTAATTCTTTGCCAACAAATAAACACTTGGATGAAAAGTGATGGAATCTTAAGAAATATAATATCCCATGCAAAGCATGATGAAGGCAAATGTAATGTAGAGAGGCATTACTAAATCACCTTTTACACAGATCACAGTTGCTGTCAAAGTAAAACATTATTTCATTGGTATGTATCATGTTGGCAGCCGTCTATTCCTTTACACTCAAGTGTTCAACAAATACAGTAATAGGATTTCTCCACTAACACAGTAGGGGAGGGACAGAAAGGATTTTGGTTTTAGTCTTCTGTGAACATTTTTCTTCCAAATAAAATCCACATTTACTGAAAGCTTACTGTAAATACGAGTGCTTGAAGCTAAACCTTCTTTAACATTGAACTTGTGACTGTTTCATTGATTTGTTATTGCATTTCTCCACAGTATCACGTCTAATTATACCCTTGTATCAGGAGGGAACTCAAAGTACAGTCTTATTTTAAACCAGCAATTTAACGAGGAGCCTCTCTATGATCTCCATCCCTACCACCACTAAACCACCAAAGATTAAAACCCCTTATTAGCCCTAAATACTGAATATGTCTCCATAAAGGAGGCCTGCTGAAGTCGAGGCAAACCAGGGAACAAGATTAGTCCAGCGCATGTCGCCTGCCGCGTGCTCTGTTTGTCAGCTTCAATTATCCATAACACTCAGCCTTAATCCTCATTGCAATTAAAATTCCAATTAGAATTGGAAAAACATATCCAGACACACAGAGAAGGAAGAGGGATTGGTAAATATTGGCCCACCACAGTGTCAACACTCAGAGTCGCAGTAGGAGGACACGAAGTAAAATACTGTGTACAATAGCTGGGGGAATCATCTCGGAATATAAATGCTCAATGCATATGCAATAGCCATTAGCGGCATAATGTTGGATAAATAAGGGTACATTGATTTCCTAAATGAAGAAATTGGATAAGGATGATTGCATTAGCATATTTTAGATAGCAATGCAATCACTGCAAAATTCATTTTCATCTCATTATCTGCCATTGATAACTAATCTGATAAAGAAAGTGAATACTTGCATTTTCCATAAGCTGTCTTTGTGGTGCTTAGCGTACTGTATGTACGTACTGTGCTCACATACAGTGCACGCAGTCATGAACTGAGTACAAAAGGCTTCAGCTGCACTAATAAAAGGTTTGTTCACTCAAATCACAAACAGAACATATTTTGTTACTCACCTCAAGTAGCATCTGGTGATGCAGATAGTTGGGATTTTATTTGCCCAAGTTTTGAGATATCCATCTATAAGATGTCTGCCTCCGATAGCAACTGTGCCTTACCAGAAACACTGTCCTCATTATTCTGAAAAATTCAGAAGCCTCACTGGGAACAGTTTTCAGAAGAAATACCTTTGACTGAAAAAACAGCCCCAGTGAAAGTGGTTGACAATGAGGTATCTCCAAAGCATCTCCAGTCAGCTAGGGAGGAGCACCCAGAGTGTTAGCTGCAGGCCAGCAGCTGTGTTTTGGTACTGAGGAGTGTCAGAATTCATCATATAAATATGGTTAGGTTATTGCATTCATTATTCTTGTCCCATTGACACTCTTGGGATGCTGCATTGGACATTGTTTCAGGTTCATTGTATATATAGTGTACATATATACTGTATATCCTTGTGTAACCTCATGCAGTGCAAAAATGAAGTCGTCAGTTCCAGGAGTGGAGCCAGACGTTGTAAACATTATGGGCGCAGCTTGTCCAGGGGCATGCCCACCCTGGGGAGATCCCCAGGGTGGGCATGGCATGGCACGGATGATTCCAGTCACCTCTTTGTCAGCTCTGCTGTCAGTTCTGCTAAATTTGGGCTGAATTTGGGTTTTTTTGTCTGCTTTGCAAGTCTTGGTGGTGCTTTTTGTGGTTGGCTTGGACAGTGGTGGTGTGTCGCTACCAATCACTCATGATGAGGCAGTCAACTCACCAGTCTGTAAACTCCTGTCTGTAAAAAGCCCGACAAAGCTTTGGGTGCTGCTAGTGTCCTTGTCACTACTGCTAGCATGAGGTGGTCCCTGCAGCCCAGTCAGGTTGCACAGGTAGTCCAGCTCCTCCAGGATGGAGGAGATACCAGGAGACCCATTGTTACAGGAGGAGAGCTGGACAGGGCCGTAGAAGGGCATCGACCCAGCAGCAGGACCGGTATCTGTTCCTTTGTGTGAGGAGGAACAGGAGGAGCACTGCCAGAGCCCTACAAAATGACCTCCAGCAGGCTGCTGGTGTGCATGTTTCTGACCACACTGTCAGAAACAGACTCCATGAGGGTGGCATGAGGGCCCCACGGCCTCTAGTGGGACCTGTGCTCACAGCCCAGCACCGTGCAGCTCCATCATTCACCAGAGAACACCAGAATTGGCAGATCTGCCACTGGCACCCCGTTCTCTTCACAGATGGGCGCATCAGTAAAGATTTTCAACTTGAATACATCATTCAACAAGATCTGATGTGTGATTTAAGTGTCCCCTTAATTTTTGAGCAGTGTAGTATAACATTTATAGTTTTCCTTAATTCAGTTTCACACATTAATGCAGATGAAATTCTAAAGAAGATTGGATGTGAAAATTCACAGACTTCCAACACATGTGACAAGAGGCGGTCCCAAACAGACATTGGTTTATCTTTAGACATCCTAAGCCAAAGGGTTAGGATCCAGAGCTCTGCAGCTTCTCTACCAAGAAGAAGCAGTGGCCTCCCTTCCAAAAATTTATTACAAAGGAAAAGATATACATATAAATATATGATATCTCATAAAATAAGCTGCAGGGAGTATTGGATTTGAAGAGGAGGATGTGATTGCATGCATATAGTCACAACCTCCTCTCTGGTTTCTTTCATATCCTCGGGTAGATTTATCATTACTTTAATAGATTATTCAATACAGTTATTTATTATTAGATATTGCAGATATAAAGTGATGAGTCTAAGAGTCCATCTGCATGGAAAATAGGATTTTTTTATGTGACTGTCTGAGATATTTATCTGACAGTGTCAACTTTTACTGCAGAGCTAATCCTTTTTTATGACCGACATTTCGCCTTGGCATAACAGCAAAGCAGGTGCAAGTAATAACATCAATGATGGCTTCATCCCTTTGAAGTTTAGTAAGCCGTGCCAGTGAGCAAGTTCACAATACCAGGGCTCTGATCTTGGTAAATTGTAGGCATCCAAAAAATCTGCCCTCCGTTGAGGTGACCAGGGATCTGACAGTTAAGAGTTTCCTGTATCACATATCAGGTCAAGTTGAGGTATGCAAACCACTGTTAGTGGTGTCTCTTGTTCAGCAGACCCAGGCTGAATACTGCATGAGCTGCTGACATGAGACTGAACTCAGGTGAACTTTGAGGATGTCTTTTTGTCTTTGGGTGACCTCTGATGTGCCAACACTTGTTTGAAGTACAGTAGATCGGCCCACGTGACAGCGATCGTTATAGTAAAAACAGGTTTTCTGAATGCAGATGAACTATGGAGATAAATATGGGAGACAAGTCCTTGCAAGTAAGGTGACTGACATGCTGTGAGCCAAGGTATCACCAAAAACAAACAAATACGCCCTCGTCTCGCAGCATGCTGAGCTTCTCTTTTATATTTTGCAGTTTATTTGTCATGCTAATGTAAAATAACAGTGCAAAACAATCTCTGAAGTAAACCACACAATTTGAAGCCCATGCTTAGGCCAAAGAAGAAGTTATGTGAGCATAGAAAGTGTGCTAAAGGTTATGGTTTATTGGGAAAAAATGTAGCCTGTATATTAAAGAGATTAGTTTTGTCTGATGGCAACATTTGCTGAGGCAACAGATGGATGTGACAGGAGGCCAGAACTACTTCCTGCATTCAAAGTTGTGGTTGGTTTTTTAAGGTCTGTTCTTTGACCCAGTAAGAGTTTTCTTCAGTTCAGTGTTTCCCCTTGACAGGCTTCAAGGGGAGAGTTTGGTATTTTTCAATCTACACCCCATTCCCCACATTGCTGTGTCTGACTAATGGAAACAACAGTTTTCTAAACTGATCCAGTATTGAGTGACAGCGCTGCAGCCGTCCCGGTCTCACTCCGAAGTCGCTGAACTCTGGTGCTTGGGCAGTGACAAAAAAGCATGATACGTGACCGATCGCCATTTTACTTTAACAGCGCGCGGTGATGTCAGGGGGAAACGTGGCAGGACAAGAACGACAGTTAAGGCTGCAAAAGTCCGAGTAGGGCGGGTGGATCCAACAAACACCGACTTTCATCCAGGCGAGCAGTGTTCGCGTCCTGTAAGATTATACAAAGCCAAACCCTGTTCTTTTCCTAAACCTAACGACATGTTTTTGTTGCCTAAACCCAACCATGTGCCAGTTGTGCATGTCGTGCGTTTATTTTGAAAGAGACTGTATGTTAACGGTAAATTTCCCATGAAAACAGAAGTGTATTTAGGAAAGAGGATAATGCACGTAACTGGCCTCCCTGAACATCAGCAACCAACGCACCCTGGGTACCTTTCATGTCATATCTGGACGTGGGAAGTCCATGACAGAACGTCGATATGTGAAAAGGGAGTGAGAATGTGCTGCAGCTGCAAAACAGACAAACAGTGTAACTACTCAGGACATTTGTGCACCTTAAATATACATCCACTAAAAGTGTTTGCTTTCGCCACTGACATTCTCAGATTGTTATTTTAACTGTCAGACAACATTACGGAAAAGATCGCTTCAGAGATAAATGTCCTCATACAGATCCTTTATAAGGATGATAAAGATCCTTTTTGTTTCACCATAAATAGCCCGATAATTGCCATCGCCAAACCCACCAGGCTCCATTTAAATAAACTTTTTCAGTCATTTTGTTATCATAAAACACACACCATTCAAAGTTGACAAAAACTACATAAAACTGACAAAACTCATCTTGGTTTGTCTTTTCACTGTTCCAACTATCATCTGCCTTGCTTTGGTTGAAATAAACCTGTAATTCACCCAGTTAGATGTGAAAATAAGCTGCCTCTATAC
>JAPZEB010000011.1:5499983-5513240 GCA_029783705.1 Chaetodon striatus | reverse complement strand
CAGTGTGCAGTGTACTTTTGGGGATGTTTTTGACCCTTGATTTAGCTGCATAGTTAGTGCTCTTCACTTTCACAGTGCCCTTTGATACAGGTAGCTGCAGTCACAGAGGCAGCTGCCCAAAGGGGAAGACGCTTTGCCCCACAAGGCTCCAAAACCATGTTATGTTCTGCCTTCTGGCTTTTGCCAAAAATGTTGTCAGTGAAGATTCTCAGTCATCCATGTCATGGTAATCATGAATGCTGTATCGCAGGCAACTGAACTTGCTTGCGTCTCCTGAAGACTTTTCGCCTCTCATGAGGCAAAACGTGAAACGTCTTCAAGAAACGCAAGCAAGTCCAGATGCCCACGATATAGCACTTATGATAGCCAAAAATGTTGCAGATTTTTGACCTGTTGCACCGGGGCCTGTGAGGTGGAGGCCCATTGTGATAGTGTTGGGTGGACAATGGGCCCTTATGTGTGATTGCCAACTTGCCTGTGTTCAAAGACGAATTCTCATTAAATTAAAAATGGTGCCATTTGCTATATATGCCCTTGGAAAAGGTAAACTCATTTTCAGTTTTTTTTTTTGGTAAAATAGTCAATAGCATCTAAAACATAAACATGTGCTTATTTGAAATAAACTAAAATAGATGATTACTTTTTTTTTTTTAATTAATAATGTATTATTTTTTATTTTTTATTTTTGTCATTTACAGATATGCAGTGATGATTGTTGGGGTATATGTATGTTGATGTTCAATGTCAAGTCTCTGATCATGTGACGAGATGATATGTACACAATAGCGTGCACTGGGCCCATCACAACTGCCTCATGCCACTGTCTCAAACTCTATATGGCAAAAAAAAACAGGAGCATATAGCATATTATAGGGTACAGCCCATAAAACTGTCATCTATGTCATTTAAAAGGCAACAGCATCTGGATGAATTAAGTAGTTGGCAAAGACAACAATAAATGGTTATTGTCCATATCTCACTCATGAGCCAACCTTAATCATCACAAGGAAGACTCCTCCACCGTGACAGCCCTGTATGGAAGGTTTTAATATTACATTACCTGTCCAGGTATCCGGTATGATTGCCAAATCTTGCATCACCAACATGTTATCCTGCCTTCAAAGCACGGGACAAAAATACAAAAATAAATGAATAAATATTCATTTATTATTGACATTTAGGGAGAGCAACACCCTCTGTATCGTGGTACGCCATGTTCAGACTTATTCTGCCACTCAGCTGGTGCAAGATGAAGACAAAGTGCAAAACAAACTGCAGACTTAGCACAATTAATTCCTCTTTTACACACTTTTGAAACTTTTGAGGGCAAAATCAATGTCTATTCGAAGGTGACGATGGTCGCAGGTGCCCTTCCTGTCACTTTAGCTCAGACACTTAGCTTTTGCCAAGATAATGTACGTCCATCCTCCCCTTTTTTTCCCCTGTACATTTCCACCCTAAAAAATCCAACTGAAACATAGAACGCATCATCTGTGGGATGTTCACAGCCAGGTCACTGCCTCGTGAAATTACAGAGTGGATACATATTGTACCATTACACCGCTGTGAGTGAGGAGGAGGAGGAGGGGATGCGGGAAGCACAAGAGCAGAAGGAGGAGGTGGAGAGCATGAGACAAAAGAATAAAGATGTTACAAGCGGGTGAAGAGGGAAGGTGTAGATGAATGGACGAACCTGAAAGAGCAGGTGAGGAGGAGGAGGAGGGAAAAATATGTGGGAAAGGAAGAGGGCGGGAGAGAAGATGAAGAAGCGGTGGAGGAGTACAGAGACAGCGGACACAGGAACAGTTGGCTTGGGGATTAGTTGGCTCTGTCACTGTAAACTGTTTCATTGAGTAGTTTCCCTGTTGAAAGTTTAAACCCACTGAGACCTCTGTATACCTCCTCAAAAAACAGAGCACAGGATGGTTGGTCACACTGATGTGGGATCTGACCAAACGTCTGAAATGTAAATAAAGAAACTCAACATGAGCCACGAGAGGGTACACACTCTCTCTTTTTTCTTTCCATCCTTCACCTCTTTCATCTCAGCTTCCTGCTTCGTCTTGCTCTCTGTATTACTTGGATTCCCTCTCGAACTTCACCCCCCTCTGCCTCACGAATACAGCGTGTACCTGTTTGGCAGAAACGATGGCACGTCCTGTGCAAACCGAACCGCATGGGTTTGTAACTTGAGTCACGTTATGATGGTGCAAACTTGATTATTTGTCTTTCTCTGCTCTGTGCTGTCAGTATAACAGATCAAATCCTGCCTGCATTTGCTTTGGAACAAAATGTTTTCATTGGTGCCTAATAAGCTTACATCTCCCGGGGCTACACATTACACCCCCATACTCTCGTCCAAAAACCTTCTACATACTAAGTATTTTTTAATTCAGAGTAGTTTTAAAGAAAGCGGCTGCTTGAGAGGCATTTAGCAGCCCAATTGTCAGAGAGAAATGCTGGTGCTGTATGTTTCTGCAAATCTAAAATCCATTGCACATTTCCTGTGTTTCATATCAACATTTCTAAAGTGCCATAGTCATGTAGCACCCAGAGGCCTGCACGACAAAGCCAGTTCAACTTACCCAGGATATCTTCTCTTTATCTGGCTTGACTTACCCGAACACTGGTCATCTGGATAACCGCTACTACAAAGCTGGTTATCAACTAGTTCAGTCAATGAGCAACATCATCAGTACCATGAATGAAGTAGACTGCTTTCCCTGTAATTTCCCCTACAGGGTCAATAAAGTATTTCTGATTCTGATTCCGAAATGTCTGCAGCAGCGAGACAGAAAAATGTCAGTAGTGTGGGATGTAAACGTTATTCTGTAATCATATAACATAAAATCTGAAAACACTGAAAATACTATCCAAAAATTATTAAATTATGTGAAATATGAGACTTAAATTACGTGTAGGTATTACTAGGCTGTATGTGACAGTAGTATTTTTTGCTATTAAGTTGTATGATGACAAATCTACTCTGAATAAGTCACATAAACTTTAAAGAGATGCCAGACTGTTCCTGCTGCTGAAGTAAAGGATGGAAAAGTAGCTGTTAATGACTGATGAGCTCCGTCTGTCTGACATGTTGCATTTATACTAACAGGAGTCAATTAACAGTGTGTCTACTAGTAAAATATTATCTGTGTCATCCTAGTTCTCATCACACAGGTGTCTCGTGTTATTCTGAGCTGCAGTGATGAATCAGAGTGTAAAATATCAGCAGTGTCACTGCAGACTAAAATAAACTTTGCACAAGTTAAAATCCTGCTAAAATCATGTGTTTAGTGTGTAAACCATCTCTGTGTTTGTTGGAAGCTCTATTTTAAAACCAGTGAAAATAGAGCCCTGGAACAATGAAACCATTCTATGGACCTTTAACAATACATCGACTCATCTTTTTTAGACTCTGGACTTTTGTCCATGGATACTTTTTTCCTCAGTGATCTGATTGGTCAGAGGTCGGGGTGTTGACACGCTGTGAGTTCAGCATTAATTCCAACTGTGATTAAGTTCTATAGTACTAAAAAACCCCAGAGTTAACCCTGGAGTCAGCTCACTAACTCCAAATCCTGCTTCGTAGTAAAGGCCTTTGGCCAGGCAATGATTGATTGCTTTCAAAAGTCTTTAAATATATACAGCCATCATTCATTTTATTTTAATACCAACTTTTTCTTCAGAACACAGTTTCTCCAGAAAACACCATAAGAGCTACAAATCACTCACAGATAAATAAAATTAGCTGTTACTTATGTGCATATAACCATAATCCATAAATACCATATCCAATACATATATACAGTATCAGCCATTAAACACCCATGACACAAGAAAGTCAGTATCACAGTGAGGTTACTGATGTTCAATTAAGCTATAAATGGCATGACACCAAGGCAAGATGGCTGCCAGGCTGCAGACCACTGCTCAAGACCAACAAACAGCAAAACCAGTTGTGATTTGGTGAGCCATTTTTATATTTCCAGCAGATTTTTAGCCACCAAATGTGTGTTTTCTATCAACCAGTCACAGTTTTTCCAGCAGAGATGACGGCACAAAAAGCCCTTGTTTTGTTTACAGAAACATAGCTGCTTTTCCTGGCAGGATAGAGGCACAAAAACATTTTTTTTAATTACCAAAACACAAGTTTCCTGCCAGGATAGCAGTATGAAAAGCAAATGATTTTTTCAAGACATTGCGTTTTTTTCTTCAGGAATAGTGGCAGAAAAACACTTATTTTTTACTTAGACATTACATATCCTGCTGGGGTAGGGGAACCAAAAGCACTTTTTTTTTTTTTTAACCAAAACATAAGTTTCTTGCCAGGATAGCGGCATGAAAAGCTATTGATTTATACCAAGACATTGCTGTGTTTTCTGCAGGGATCGTGGCATGTCCTATCCTGGTAGAAAATGCAGTAATGTCTCAAAAAAAAACAAAAAAAAAACTTTTTTTGCCACGACATGGCTGAATTTCCTGTTTGGATTGTGCCCCTAAAAGCCAAAACATGATCTTTTCTTAAACATAATCAAGTGTTTTTATGCCTTAACCTGACCACTCATAAACCACAGTGTTGTTGAAACATAAGGTTTCACACAACAAATGTAACTAATCTGTGGTTTGCAGATTTGTACAATGCCAACTTTTTCTTTTCTGGCAGTATGGTTGCATTTAGAATGGATCAGCTTGTTTGAAATTTTTTTGGCAGTAATCCACCAGTGTTACATTAAATATGTTTCTAGGAAAAGTTGAAACCTTGAAGTGCCTTTCAGACAAATAAAAACACATTTTTTTCTGAGCAAACGTAGCGACAGTCACATAGGTAATCTCTGATTTGAAGTACGATCTACATTAACCTCACTGTCTGAATGTACGTATTACCCAGACCTTGAAAATATTGTCCCACAGGATTCAGTTTACCGCTTACAAAAAATTCTGCAGAATGACAACTGCTGCAGAGGCAGCAAAAGTGTCTGTCTGAACAAAGTGCTCACGTCTTTGCTGGATCCTTTTCAGGGAGCACTTTCATCATTTGACAAAAAAAAGCTGATCCTGTCACGATGAAAAATTTATTTGAATGTGCTTGAGGTACACATAATTTATCTTGCCAGACATTAGAGGCCTAAAAAATGGAGCAAAATTCTTGAAAGGAAGGTAAAATACAATGCACTTTTTTTTCTCTGTGTCTCTTACCATTAAATATTCATCTAAATACTGCTTTACCCTGTCTAGTTGACACAACAGTTGCCCCATTTTATTTTTCATGACGGCAGCCTGTTGTTAGTGATGTTTGAGTGTGTGAATTAATTCCTCTGTCCTCTCTCCTGAATCTTTTCACACCAGCAGGAAGCTAAAAAAAATAGGCCAAGGGCTGATGCATATACATATTTCTTTTTTCTCTCTGACTCATGATTTGGAGTTTATTTATTTTGAAAGGTGTGACTGAGAGGAGAGATGTGGCTTTTTGAAATCCTCCTTAAAGTTCTACCTCTACTGTGACCCAAATAGAAGAAAGGAAAATTAAAATTCTCTTCCCAATCCAATTAATCAGTGGAAAAGCAGGAAATGCCTGGTGCCGTGTGAACCAAAACTTTTAAAGAAATTAGAAAAGTTGTTTGTAAGAACTGTTATTACCCCAGACTGATTTTTCCTGACTGTCTTTTCTACCATATTTTTGTGGTTGGTTATGAATCTTAAAACGACATACAAACTTTAGAGTGTGTTGGAGCTCAGCTTGGCTCTCTTCTTCTTTTCTGACTCCTGCTGAGCACCAACTGTCTGGGTAGATCGTAGAAGCTTATTTGGCTGCCGAGCGCTGAATAAAAGTGTACACTCTTTCCCAAAAAACATTACATTCACTGGAGACTGAATATAAGTTTTGAGCTTGATTTAATTCCAAGTCATGTATTTGTGCAGCTGATTTTTTTCTATGGATAACTTTGCAAACTGGAGAAACAGACAGATTCAACAAATTCTCAAATCTAAATAACGAAAAGTGTTGTTTACCAGTGCTCTTCTCATGCTGTTCCAAATGACTGTTACAAAAAGTATCCATAAGGGTGTTTACTGTGGTGTAAAGTTTAGAGAAAGTTTAGTTAAGTGAACAAAACTTAACTTCAGAAAGCTCTTTGTCAAGGTTAGGAAAAGACTGTTGCCATTAAAATAAAACATGGTCTGCAATACTTAGTGTGGCCGACCATCCGCAGGAAAAACAGTCATTATTGATCAATGTTGTTTCTGTTGTCTCTGATCTCATCTCTACTCTATGTGCGGGTATCTCACCTGCTTTGTGTTGTTGATTGTTCATGTACATTGCATGTTAGTGTTGTTTTTTATGTGTGGACAAAAAGAGAAGTTGCCACCCTAGCAGCAACTCATGGGATCCAAGTTAACAAATAAACAAATAACTGACTCGAGTCACAATGCTTATCGGAGTGCACAGGTTTGATTGGCTGAGTAGCATCAAGTTACCGTAACACTTTGTTTAACAGCTCAGGCTATTATTGAATTCAATCACAGAACTCAACAGGCCCATACTGGGGACCGGCGTCGATATGGGACAGGCCTTTCATTCCTTTTACACAAAACCTTTTTGCTCAGCAAAGATCGGAAATACGATCATGTTTATTTGAACCAGTGTGAATATAACGTATATAAAAATAAGGTTTCAAATAACATATCAATTTTGTGTTATGTTATGACACTTGTTTTTCAGCACCTGGCATAATGACACAAAACAGCTTTATCCTGTTAAAACAATATTTATAACTTGGAGTGATATTTATGAAAATCCCTTTTAATCATTTTGATCTGGGGACCCTTACAGACTAAAGGAATAATCAATGAAAGGACACAAATTCTGACTTTATGACAGCTTCAGAGGAAGGGAGTCACTACTTTTTTTGTCATGCCGGTAAATCGGAATGAATTTCGGTCTTCTCTGGGGCTCATGGTTACAGTAGAATGCAATGAACTGAGCTGATGATGTGCAGCATCTCCATAATAACAAAAGTTTCAACATTTATATTTATATGTGCGATTTAAACAGCTAACTTGTGTTAGCTCAAGTGGGTAGCCAACAATCCAGTTTTGTGCATCCAAAGAACTTCTAGAAAAACAAACTGCTTGCCAGTCAGTCTGGCTCCTAACTGAGACAGGCCTTTATTTGTTAAAATGTGTAGTTACACTTGGCTAGTAAAAGGGACTGGGCATTAAACTGGGACTAGGCATTTCATTTAAGTTTAAAAGTAGATTCTTCACAATGTAACAATGTTTCTTTGGCTGCTGACCAGTGCTATAAAGGCTACAAATGCTATGTTGGTTAAAACAGAAATGCCTTGTCAAAATGTGTTCATTCTCTATAATTCATCTGTCTTAGGTTTGGGTTTGGATAAGACAAGGGGGACGCATTTTGTTCATTACGAGTTTTCTCAGAAAGGTGTCTGGGCTCAGCCTTAGAGATAGGGTAAGGAGCTTGAACATCCGGAGGGAGCTCGGACTAGAGCTGCTGCTCCTTCACGTCTGAAGGGGTGGGTTGAAGTGGTTCGGACATCTGATCAGGATGTCTCCTGTGCGCCACCCATTGGACGGGTTCTGGGCACGTCCCACTGGTAGTATGCCCCAGGGCAGACCCAGAACACACAGGAGGGATTACATATCTCATTACATGCCTCTGGGTCCCCCAGGAGGAGCTGGAAAGTGTTGCTGGGGAGAGAGACGTCTGGGATACTTTGCTCAGCCTGCTGCCCCCGCGATCAGGCTTCGGATAAGTGTTTGAAAATGGATCGATGGATGGACGCTAACATGGGAAGTGGCGTCTCCCGCCAGCCCCCCTTAAATCATCTCCTGATTATGGTGATCTCCTGACTTTTCCTCTCGTGCCACTGTGAGCTAACATTTGTGAATGGATTACCATCCGGTCTGGTGCAGACAGTCATGGGCTTTGTGAACTTTGGAGATAATTTTCATCCAGAATTCAATTTGTCCAGTACATTGGTTTATCTGTCAAACTGTTTTCTTTCCAATGAGCATTAAAGCCCCAAAGGGCACAAATGCGACTCTTGTTTTCTGATGAGGACACTCTCCACAGATTTATCATCAGGATGAGCAACATTATACTTTAAGTCCAACTGAAATCATGTTTAGTCAAACAAAATGTCATTTATAATGAAGTGCAAATAGATTTTTTTGTCATTAAAAAGGAAGAAAATATATCTTTGGGGAAATCTAATATACTGCTTTTCAACTTAGCTGGCTGGAGGGGCGTGTCTGTCTCTGTGTTTGATTGACAGCAGACAGAGTACTGTAAAGAATGAGAGACAAAGCAAACTATTATATGAGACAGAGAACTTAGCAGAAAGGCTGTGCTGACATTGCTGATTTGTGCAAGATTTGCTTATTTAAATAAGGTCCATCTACGCTGATCGAGGCCTAATTGTATTCCACCAACTTTATGCAAAAGTAGGGGGCGCCACCATGAAATGAAAAAATATAAACTCTTCCCTTTTAGTTCCTTCTGTTTTCTCGAAAAGAAAATCAGTTATATTTATTTTACATTGTATCTTATATGTTTTGCTCTATGATGCAGAACCTCTCAACAGAAACAACTTCCGCATGCAGCAGTTTCCCAGACTGTCTTTGAGTCTGCCATTGATGACCCCCATTCAACTTGTTCTTGAAGCCCAGAGGCAGGACAGCAAGGCTATTGATTGGCTAATAATTGCCATTTGCATGACAGGACTACAGAACTTTTTGTTGCCCTATAATGGAAATCTACCTTAACAATGATTGATTATTCATTCATTAAAATTTACATTCATTGATTACAGGAATTATGTAAAATGAGCTTCCTCTGGTGTCTTAGGTTAGCTGGGTATTTTTAAACAGCAGCAGTGAATTTCATTTGTGGAAAGAGGGTCATTTGACAAGGTCTTGCTAACAACGGGATAGAACCCTCACTTTTTATATTGAAAAATTGCCTTTCGTTAATAGGAAAGACCCAGCACTGCCTCCAGTGAGAGGAGAGATTGTGAGGCACAATGAAATATAAAGAGAAAGATTTTACAAGGGAGAGCCACAAATAGGGTAACCAATGAGACAGACAGAGAGACAGACAGACTGGTGGGTAGTTTATATGAAAGAGGAAAGGAAAAGTGAAATGGGGTGAGAAAGTGAAAATAAAAAACAGACAGAAAGAATGCCAGCCAGATGAAGGAGCAGATAGTCAGAAAAAAAAAAAACGTGGACCGCCCCTTCTGAGGAGGAGGAAGATATGGAGGTGGACTGACTATTTGAGGACTGGCTTTAGTGTTTTGTCATAGGTAAGAGAAAGAGAGGAGAAAAAGTATCGTTTGCTCTCTGCCTACACTGTGCTGAGTCTAAAACAGATCAGTCACAGGCGTTTATATAATATGAAAAATAAGACAGGCCAAATATCAGACTGAATTAAAGGGCATGACATAAAAATATTGCTCCAAGTAGGGATTCATTAGGCTTTTAATCAACATTACAAACCTATATCATGTTTGTAGGATGATATGCAACAGACACCCTGCTTCTAAAGGCCATATTTTTTGTATGTATTTTTTAAATCTGCCTGATATATCTTATAAATATTGTAACATACATAAATCCCAATAAGTGTGTTTATTGTTCTATAGACCCTTTGATGATGATGATGATGACGTCATTTTGTTAGCTGGAGGCAAAACAGTACTCATCACAGCAGGGCTACATAGGAGTCTTAAAATGTTGTCTCGTTGTGTCATTGTGAGCCATAAAAGAAGGAGTCCTGGCTCAAAACTTAGATTTTATCGCATAACAGTCGCCACTGCCCGTCAACAAAAACAAAGACAATTACGATTAAATGCAAGGCCAGAAGGCCATACGAGTTATCCCAAAGGTTAGGCCACATTGTCCTGACTGCGTCTTGGTAAAACAAGGCTTGTGATGGATGCAAAAACAAATCTGTTCCTAAAACTTAATTGACACAACACGAGGTTTTGTTTTGAAATGTGCAACAGTTTCAGACAAAAAATACAGACTTGGTGTGCAAGGGCCTAAACACTGTGACAACACATCTGTAATATCTGAATTTACCAGCCGGCATTTGTCCTTCAGCTCTTGTGGCTCCTGACCATGTGCCAACTGCACATCTGAGGTACAGCAGGGTGCAGTTAGTCTAACTTGATCCTTTTGAATTCCTTTGATCTCCTTGCAATCACACAGTAGACCCAGTTAAAAAGGGAGGACACATACTAATACACATGCATAAATCCAAATGCAAAATGAACAAGAAACTTATCTGATGAAGGTGAATGTCATATGTTCATCACACCACACTTTACCGATGGACCATGTGGCTCAAAGTGGCTGTGCTTGCTGTAATACCTCTCCAAAACCGCTCTCTTTAGAGAGAACGTTCTACAGCTGACTCTACAATCAATAAGCATGGGACAAAGACAGTAGAAAACCAAGCTAGTGTTGGAAATGAAGGAGTCCACTGACTCGGCAGTCGGGAATGCAAAGGTCCGAGTCCACACTGAGTGCAAGTGGAAAGCCCATGCTGAAGCCGACCTGGCAATTAGTGGGCTGCAGCGCAAAGAGATCATCGGCAGAGCTCAGACAGAAAGGATCAGTCGAGAGGGAATAAGCCTTGTGGCTCTGGTCCAGGGCCAACAGGATAGAGAGGATGGAAGTGGTGGTGTCTAAGGTGACAAGGATAGAAAATAAATACTTAATGATCAAGACTGTAGCATGATGTCCAAATGCAAGCCTCCACCACATTATGTCAGCCTGAAGATTGCATTGTCCCAAGGATGCTACAGGTGGTGACACAGCCAGGTCCTGAGGTGCTAGAGATGGACTGACAGGACATGAGCAGAGATCATCCTCCATCAATGGACCATCACAAGCGCCCCACCAAGGGTTCCACCAAGGATGTTTCCCAACCCCCAGGGCTGGAAAATGAGAGTTAATCTTGGGAGGAAGCTTCAGTTCCACAGTGAGATCCAACACATTCTCATTCTGACCTTGTCACATATCGACGTTTGGTCAAGAACTTTTCACGTCAAGTTATGACGTGAAAGGTACCCTAGGTGTGTCGGTATGCTGTGTCAACTTCAGCCTGTTAGATGCATTGTCTGTTTTTAAAATACACTTCTGTTTTCACAGGAAATGTACAGTTTGCATAAGTCTCTTTCAAATAAATTCACTATGTTGGTACAACACTGCAAATTGACGTTTTTTTTTCCTTCAACAACAAACGCACGTGGTTACATTTCCCTACACATGCATGTGGTTGGGTTCAGGAATATGGAACAGGGATTAGCTTTACAATCTTACTGGAAGCAAACACCAGCCTCCCACGTGAAAGTCAGTGCTTGCTGGACCGAACAAACACCAACACTCGGACTTCTCAGCTTTTTCCATCAGTATCTGACACCAGAAGTCACCAATGAAGTGCCTGTTTTTGATGACTTTGGAGTGAGACTGGGTTTCGAGATCACCAACACAAGCCTCCACCCAGAAATAGTGATGTGGTAAAGCAGAACTTAGACTGTCCCATGGGAGGATGGTGTAAAAGTGGCCCCAGAGAGGAAGAGGCAGATCACACCACCAAGTAAAGGAGGCTGGCTGAAGAACCATCATCTACTAAGTAGAGGTATGATGCAGCGACTTTATTGGTACATCAGCCTGTGCCTCATGAGGGGCATTGGAGTAGCTGGAGCAAACCTGCGGAAGGCCCTTAAAGACCTGGCTAAAGAGGCTGAGAAGAGTGGCTTTTGGCTCCGGCTGAGGAGGAAGACAAAGTGTTTCAGTAGCCCCAGGCACGAGGGCTGGCTGCAGGGGGTGGCAGAATGTCCCTGCTACTGCTTGACCACCAGGAGACGTTTCAGGTTTCATGGAGTGAAATGTTGTCCACCCTGCAGCTAGCCAACCCATGGGGACTTGGAGAAGGTGTGACAGGCAGTAATACCACACCAGGTCAACACCTACCTTCATAATCAATACATCCACTGCACTGCAGAATCTTGAAGCCCAGCATTTCTTGGGTATCACATTATGAATTTCAACGACTTCTGCTACTAGATTTAAACAAAAATTATTGACTATGTAGCTTCTGTTCTCAGACGTTTCCTGTTTTTTATGTAGTCTTGTTGTTACTCACATATGCTTTCCCACATGGGCACATCATCATGTAGAGCAGATTTATGGGGTTGGAGCAGATGACCCCTTTGTTCTCGATCAACTCCCCTGTCAGGGGATGATTGGATGCATCTAGTTGTAAAAACCACATCGAACACAATGTGCGCATTCGTCCCATCTTGGATAACTTGGAAAAAAAGCTGTGCCTGGAAGTCGAACACACACGAAGAGATTTTGAATTCATCAGGGAGTGTAGTGGGCTGCCTGAAAATATTCCAAGATGTGTTTTGAACTTTTTTTTGCGAATTGGGTGTGAGACATTGTCAAATTGTGTTTCTCTGTGAACATTTGTTTTGTATTGATTGTTTATTCTGTTGTTTTTTTTCTGGTTGACCTCCCTTGCTCTGTCTGAACCTCTAGTGTTTGCCATACCCTTTTCATTACAGCAGCTGCACATGCTTCAGTATCCCACATGTACATTGGATTTAGAGGATTATTCACTTAATTAGCTCTTACCATCGTATTACCATTGTGAGCAACATTTTTAAAACCAGCCTTTATGTGTGTCAAAAGAGTTAGACAAAGAGGAAAAGGCAAAGAGAAGAGAGGGATTTGTATTGATGAGTCCGTCTCACCCGCTGTGTTAAACTCCCACAAGTGCTCTTAATAACTCTCTTTAACCTAAGATTACTCCCACTCACTCTGATAAACAAAACCTTTCTCATACCCTTCTCATGCCTTCTTTTAATGTTTCTTTCATGCTCAGTCTCATTCTTTTTCTCTTTTTCCCTTTGTCTCCCCGTCCAGATCTCTGTCTTAATCGCCAGATGAATGTTTCTTCTTTGGAACATTCTCACTGCCTCCTGCTGCCTATTTGTTTTATATCAGGTGAGAGAATAGAGCCATCATGAAATAGTTGGGTTAGCTCTTTCTTACACACACACACACACACACACACACACACACACACAGACCCGAGGGCAAAAATAAATTCTTGGGCGCCCTGGCACCTGAGTGTATTGATCAGGCTGGTGATGGTCACACACACGCACAAAGTATCAATATAATTTGGTATTTTGCTGCAAGACTAAATTATGCATCAATCTC
>JAPZEB010000011.1:5466014-5490704 GCA_029783705.1 Chaetodon striatus | reverse complement strand
TTTTTTTTCAAAATGAAAAATAAATTTGGAATATAAAAATTTTTTTTTTGCTTTTTTTTTTTTTTTTTTTTTTTTCTTCCTTTTTTTTTTTTTTTTTTTTGAAAAGTGCCATATCAGAACTGCAATATGCAATTCTGCCAAAGACAGTATATTGTACAATTTCTGTGACCCCCTATTTGCAAGTCCCTCATTCCAGCATCATTGGTTAATCAATCATGTTTAGGTTACAGTTCTGACCATACACTACTATTACCTGTGGAGGTATATAGGGTAGTGATAGCAACGACAGAGGAAGAAGGGACTCATAAATCACACGGCAAGGCTAAATGTGTAGCTAAATGTGTAGGTTACTAAACACAAATGAATATGCATGGACATTGATTTGGTGTGTGTGTGTTTGTGTGTGCGCTGGTTCATTGTCTCCTTTCAACAACCAATGAACTTTACCCATACTTTTTCTTTTTTATGCTGGAGAAACACAAAATAGCTTTTCACATGTTTTAACTTATATTATTGACAACACAAAGAAGAGGAAAGCAAAGATGTACTATCTATCCTCCAGTGCAACATAATAGCCCAAAGTGAGTATGATCCTTTTCCACTACATAGTCCCAAGAACTAAGGTCAGTAAAGTTGGAGATGCATTTTTGTACAGAGAGGTAGAGTTAGAGAGGGAGACTTTATATTGCCTGAAAGGCTCATTGGCTGCCTGAAAGAGGTGCAGTGGTGGGGGAAGTATTTCGATCCTTTACTTAAAAGTGCTGTATATAAGAGACTATAAGAGAAAGATAGTCGATTACTGAGTCTCATACCAATGCTTTGGGTTGGTGTTTTGGTCTGACAACCAACCCAAAGCATCAGTATTTAATGACCTGGGAATGAGACTCAACAATTAAGTACCATTTTCCTTTTCTTTAGAGTTTCTTGCAGCACATTTAAGTGGAAGAAGCAAAACAACAATATGAGAATACTTGATGGAGCCAAGCACCATTCATCTGCACACACCGCAATGATAAAGAGCTGGCTGAAAATCGTCAGAGTTTCCCCTCAAATACAATACTTGAGTAAATGCACATTGTCACGTTACACTACTAAAGAGACAACAATCTCCCGATACAAGTCTTGAATCAGTTTATTCTGGATTTCCAAGAGCCGTCATCAGTAGGCCTAGACCAAAAGAAGCAGGAGAGAAAGACAGGCAGGGTCTGCAAGTAATCAGTGGAGAATGAACACTGAAGAGTCTTGCATGGGAATGACAAAGACAAATGCGGCAATGAGAATCTGTGAGACTGGAGTATATGTACTGACAGAGTATAATCAGGAGCAGGTGAACTGAGTTGCCTTGATGAGGTGAGCGTGGTGTTCAAGCAGCAGTGGGAAAAGTGTTGACAGATGACTGACTGGCAGGTAGGAGTGGCAAAAGGGGCAGGATGAGTGGACATTTATTGAGAGCTGAATAACTGGAAACAGTTACTGTCACAAAGGTCAGGCCAGGTCATGGAAAAATGTTAACAGATTACAAGCTGTGATGGCATGGCATTAATATGTCTGTGAATGTGTTGCAGTTTTTGTGATCAGAATTTGAAGCTTAAAGATATTTGACTCACTCTACTGAAATATTTGAAACAACAGTTTCCAATTTTGACTGATTTGTTGATGTTCCAAAATGCCCCATGGTGCTTTTTTGTAGTCATCATTTCCAAACACAAACCATCATGTCGATTGCGATTAGCCGGATCTTCAATTGCTGGAAATCTGTTCTAGGGGACCATGTCAGAGGGGGTCCTGGACGTTGCTGATGGAGGCCCACTGCAGTCAGGGAGAAACTGTTTTAGTGGTGTGAGGTTCCTCCTCACACAGCAACCTCCTGCCAGAGTGTGGTGTCAGCCATGATCTTCCCTCCCTGCCTCAGGGTGCTGGAGGCGCGCAGATCCTGGAGGGACAGCAGATTGCGGCCAATCACCTTCATCACAGAGCGAATGAGACACTGCATTCTGGCCTTGTCCTTGGCAGTGGCAGCAGCGTACCAGACGGTGATGGAGGAGGTGAGGATGGACTCAGTGATGGTAGTGTAGAAGTGCACCATCATTATCTTTGGCAGGCTGAACTTCTTCAGCACACTGTAGTTGCCGTGGGCAGATAAACAAAAATGTTGGCAGTGGGTGTAAAAAAAAAAAAAAAGCATTAGGGTTGGATATTTTTAACGGCAAGGGAATAAAACCAGCTCTCTGTAACAGCTGGTAATTGTTATCCTGTGATATCCTCAGTTTACTCATTTACTCCTCAAAGCACAAGTTTAAATTCTTTGGCATTTTCAGGCTTAATAAGGCAGAGAATAGCATTATTTCTGTGAAGGTGATACCAATTTGCAAACGTAGTTGCCAGCCTGCATACACACACAAACCCACTGACACAAAGCTTCCCTCCTTCTTCTCCCTGTCACACCCCGCATCCCACCATCCTCTATCTCCCTCCTCCTCTCTCCATCCAGCAAACCCAGCAAATGTTTAAATTACACGACCAAGTAAGCAAGATTAATTAAAATGATAATCTACAGGCTGAATATATTTCACAGCTAGCTAGGCGGCGGTTTGAAATTGCAGTGCAGAGTTTTAAAGTCAAAGTGGAGTGTTGACCTATTCATCTGCTTTAGTGAAACAGTCATTAGCCCAATTAAGAACATCCCCATTATATGCAAAACACTCAGCACTATAATATACTTCATTACCGTAACGTATGGTAATGAGGGGGGAAAAAAAGTAATGTTTGATTTATGTGAGCTTCGAATGTTAAATAATGTATATTTCTTTTTAAACAAAGTATTTGGAGAGCTAACATCTGTGCAAATAAGGCTGTTAGGATATAAAGTATTCCCTTAAAGGCTTAAGAAGAGAGTAAACAGTTATAATTTTTTAATCCTGCAGTCTTTTCCTGCACATTATACCATCTGAAAAATGTCCTTAAGTCATTGCGATTACTTATTTCCGATTGCATTCTTCTCTACTCTATATTCTCGCTTTATTATTTAACTTCCCATATTTTCCAGAGTTCTGTTCCCTTGTCTTGTTTCCTTTATGCTTTCAGTTTCTTGTACCTTATTCAAAAAATAGCTGCTGATGCTTCAGGTTTGAGGATGCTGCAACAATGCCTGCTGTTTCTCAGCTGCTCTGTCTCTCTCCCTGTACGGGCTTAATCAAAACACGGGTTAGATTCCCTTTCCCCTGGATGTTGGATAATCCTCTTATGAAGTAACTGTAAACCCAAACTTGAGAATGTCTCTCATCAGTCTCCCATTCAGTCTTAGACAACATACACAAGCGGCAGACTGTGTACGGATGAGCCTCTCACCCTGACATGGGTGAGATAAAAAAAGATTTTAAGAAGATGGTCCTTAATCAAAGTCAATTAGTGACTAAGGGAGGGTGATCTCTGTGTGTGTTTATACAGCATGCATATTCTGTGTGTGCATGCCTGTGCTTGGTGTGCATGAATGTGTGTGTGTGTGTAAAGCTCTGCACTAGCCTCCTCATTGCCATGCTTCATTTATCTGTCATTAGCAGAATTAATGGCTATGGGTTTGGGCCAGGGAGCTAATATGGCACCGTTCCAACATAGAGGAGAACAACTCTGTGAGCAAGTCAGGAGTTTCACAGAACTGGGGGTTGGGGGTGGGGGTGGGTTCTTGCAAAGGAAGGAGAAGTAATTGGTATCACTGGCTGTGGGACAAATGGATTGAGCGAAGAGCCTGGAGATGGAGGGAGTGACAGACAGAGATAGATGGTGTTCATTTTGTTAAAATAAAGGCGGGAGAATTATGCATAGAAAATGACACAATGGCTTATTGGTCTGTGATTTCAGCCCATGTCCACACTTACGCAGATGACGCTGAAAATGCTTTTTTCCCCCCTATCATCAACACTATGGGAGCTTTTTCTATACATTGAAAAAGAGGTTTTCAAAACCTGACAAGTGGAGAAAATTGAAAAAGCAGGTGTCCCATTGTTGTGTGAATGCAGAGAATAAAAGGAGCTTTTCAAACACACCGATGTATAATTGTCAACCTTCACAGACATGGACAAGTACTTCACATAGCAACAAAGTTACAAGGCTGCTGTCTCTAACTTGTTCTGTGATTTGACATGGCAGATGGAAGTCAATGACATGCCATTATGTCTTTGCTGGGAAATAACTGCTTTAGTTTTGTGTAATTCGTATATAATTTTGTGTCAGTGCAGCAGTCTACCCATTTATCTCCACTCTAGAGTTAAATACAAGGATTAGGATCCTGGTGGTGCCTGCCTGGTACAAAAAGGTTTTGGTCTCTATAGTTAATTTAAACATTTATGACAACTGTATGGGGGGTGAAATTTTATGTAACTCATGTGTTTACATTTTATTAAGGCTAAAATTTATGCATAATTAAGGGAGGGCTGTTTTGAGTGACAGGCTGCCTACCGATGGCTTCCTCGGCTTCTCAGTCAGATTCATCTTTCGCTGCTCTAGAGTGCCACCCTCTTGCCCAGATATGTTCACCTCTGGCTCCAAAAAATGAAGATATTGACAGCTGAAATGCCAAACTCAAGGCTTCCAATTGGAGTCCAAAATACTAATGGGGGATGCCACAGTAGCAATGTCCAGTATTTTTTCTATCCGGTATTATGTTGTCTGTCTAATAGGTTGAAATTTAGACATCCAACTTTTCTTCTACAGCCACCACGACGTTGCAACGAGGTACATTTTAATGACTATTGGATGGATTGCTCAAAAATGAAATTGAGTGAGCATTCATGTCTCCCACTCCCCACCTGTGGTGACACCAAGTCAAAGTTGTACTTTTATCAGCCTCAGCTGTAGTTTGTGTTTACTTTAAAGAAATACATGCTAAGATGGTGAAAAATACAGTACAAAAGACACGCACATCCCAATGTCCAGTGGAGTGGGTGCTGGGCCGAAGAAATGTCTGGTAAAGTAAAAAAACAAATAAATCCGCATACCAAGTAGCTCCCATTTATAGGGATTTAACGTAGAGTGATGTTTCAAGCCACACTCTTGCTCAGACATCAGAGGACTTCATTGTGAGTCATTGCGAACACCTTACAGTGCTGGTATTAGCATTACACTCAAGGCGCTGCTACGCCTTAGCACAGCCTCAAGCTGCTAGCATGGCTTTGGCCTCTTGTCTTGTTAGCATGTGTGCTCCTGTGTGCTTGTGTGATGAATACAGTGACATGCACTAAAACAAAAACACCCAACCTCTACCATTTAACTGTCAAAGCAAAAATAATTTGGGCAATATAAATGTAAAACAGTTGTAGTGTGCTTTTCGACTTTCTTTCCATGCTGAAAGGGCAGTTAAGCTATACTTTAGAATAAGTGTGCACCAAGTTGAGTGTAAAATCAGTAAACAAAAACTACACAGGCAATTCAACAAGTGTCTTAATCAGACGGACAGGCGAGGGGCACTGAGTGCAGCAGTCCTGATATTACAACTGAACATTCAAAACAGTGCTCCTAAAATCAGCGGAAAAACATGCCACGATGGCTGTGTGACAGACTTTTCATCCCTTCACTTTTCATTCCTTCCACTTCATGCAGTAATAACTAGAAAAACTCAGTGAGAGATAGAGCATGTTTAAGAGCAACTGTTCCTCTAACAATATTACAACATGAGCTGAATATGACAGAATAAGAAAATAAAAACCTTTTTCTCTGACAAATGCAGTGAATGGCAGAATGCACTGAGTGAAGAGAGTAGATAAGCCTTGAGAAGTAAGTAATGGTGTTCCATTTAGTAAGAACACAATGTCAAGGCTTGGCTGCAAGGTGAGTATTTACTGACCATACTGTATAGCACCGCTGTACATAACGTGGCCCACTGGGACACACTGAGCAGAAAATGAGATGCTCTGACCTTGCGTAAGTCAGTGCTTAACTATGATAGTTAACAGAAGGGCTCTTTTATACAGAGATGGCTGAGAAAAGGGACGTGGATGCAGGTGGAACGACAGAAAAAAATAATAAATAGATAAGAGTAAATAAGAGTTCATTGTGGTTCGAAGGAATAGATGAAAAGATGATGAGTGGGAGGATGATTATTATGTGCCGTTATGCTCTCTCCCTCATTATGCATATACTGAGATGTAGCTTGATAGAAGTGAGGTGTGGGTATGGTCACAAAGATGTATCCTTAATTGTTAAGCTAATTATTATTTATACCAGACAGTAAAATAAAATTATTCACAATAGTTTCTGATGTTGAATGATGTGAAATTACCAGAAGATATCCAGCACGTACTGTAGCCCACATGGCAGCCCAGCTGCTACAAGAAAATGTTGGTATTGTATGTTTCTGCAAACCATAAATATGTCACATTTGTATAGTTTATATGCATCAGATCAACACTTCGGTGTAGGACACTTAGGTGACGGCTGCCAAGCTGCAGACTAATGTAGACCACTGTGCGAGATCAGCAAACAACAAAACTGGTTGTTTTTTTAGAGAGAGAGACATCGGTGGCATTTCTAGCCATGATTGTGGCACCAAAATCAGGTGTTTTAAAACCAGACATAATCTTCTCCTGGTTTTTGTGCCTAAACAAAATCACACATGAACCTCAGCTTTGAATAAAATTAACTTCATTTGACAAGACAGAGCCCACCATAATTGGGAAATGGTCCAGTAATGGGGTGTCACATAGAGTCCAGTAGAAAGGATAGGAGATAGGTTACGATATTGTAACCCTAGTTCTATTGGCACAGGTTGAGCCCTAAGCCTAGGGGCCCTGACACTACCACGCCGCTTGCTGAAGAGGGTGTAGTATCTTTGACGACATTATATGCCTTCCAAAGTACTGTGGGCTCTGAACATGGTCGTGTAGGCACATTCTGGCATTGGCTATGTTTATGCAAATTTCAGACGGCAAATGCGTGGTTGGAATTAGAGGAGGATGTTACTTATAGAGTTTGTTAGGGGCTGTACACATGCTGCGTCTTTCACTGCCTGGGAAATGTGAGGTCAGGCACTGGGTGCTACTGATATGCTTTTTCTGTGCGAGTTTTTAAGAGCGCAGCGGCAGGTTGCGTCTGTGGTTGCTAAGCAACCTTAACAAGCACTGTATCATAGCCTATTCACCTTAAATCCTGAGTGCAGAGCTGAACTTCTTCCAGGCATTAATTGTGTGTAGGCCTAGGACTGATATTTACGGGAGAAGGGAAAGATATCTGTCTGCTGTGATTGGTTGTTCCTCATCACCAGATTCTCACTGCATTTCAAAAAATGAAGTCAGTTCAGGCTCGGGAACACATTTGAGCCGCGATGGCGTCGAGAATGAATTTGAGGGCGCAAAAAAATGCGGCATGCATGCAGCCCCTTAGACGGCTACGCCTGTGCAAAAAGATCTGGTGTTACAATATAATAACCTTCATTTCAACATATCTGCTCCGTAATAACGTGCAAATGTTACATATCCGTCGTTTGCAGAAATGTACAATACCAACATTTATTGGGTTGCACATGGCAGCGTAGGGCTGTATCTCACAGAAAACAGAAACTTACTATTCACAAACTCAGGAAGAAGGACATAATGCCTCCACACTGTCGCCTTGTCAAGATTAAAAGCTTAGTTGACTGATTGATGACATTTCTTCTGTTTCAAAGCCTGTCAGAAGACGGAGAAAGAAGATAAAAGTAGGATGAGGGACTCAGGAAAAGGATGGTGGTGCAGCACAGGCTTCACTGAAGCAAAGATGCCTGTAATCACACCTTGTTTGATGTAGCTATACTAAAGGCAAGAAAATTCTAATAAAACTTTCCACTATTATACACACACACACACACACACACACACACACACACACACACACACATATAAGTGTGTAAGATGCAAACTAAGCAACTTTCCCGCAAAAAACAGAGAAGAGGCTTTGACTTCCACAGTTACAAACCAAGAGCTCATACATGCACCATGTTTGACTGTAGCACGAGAAGGAGCTAAGCTTTGTATGTCACAATAGCTTAGAACACACACACACACACACACACACACACACACACACACACACACACATACACACACACACACACCCCATCTGTGTCATGATCATCATCAGGCCTTATGAGGCTTTGAAAGGCTCATTAGGCTTACGGGAGACCAGCATTTATCTGCGTGTGTGTGTCTTTGTGTGTGTCAAGGTACACAGCACATGTCTATTTTTGAAATGTGTGTTCCTTAATGTGTGTGTCTTTGTCTCATTTCTGTATGCATGTATGTCTGCTTTCCTGCGTGTGTGTGTTGCGTGGGGTCAAGCAGGCAGGCCTGTTGAGGCAGGCATAATTGAAGCAGCAGTAATTAAAGCTGTTTTAATTGTTTTAATTGGTGTCATTAACGCAGTGAGGGTCAAACTGTTGACACACACAGACATCCACATGTACACACATTTAGCGCAGACATGCACACCTACACTCACACAATTATTTTGGCCGTGGGCTATATTGCCAGTTACTGTTAGATGGATGGATGACACTAATCACTGTTGCATAAGCTCCCTCACAATCCTGTCGCTTCATAACAACATGATGTTGCTGAATGTAATCACAGATGAATAGTTACAGAGAAATGTAACAGTGTCATGTGGTTAAACCACATGGCAACCTCCGGGGCTGAAAAATAAAGCCAATATGGAAGTGCCAAAACCTGCAGTTCCTCCAACGGCCACTTGAAATGGGCTCTAGGAGTGAGTCAATCCTCATACGTGTTAAAATGCCCAACTTTACAGTAGAAATAAACACGTTTCAAGCTGATTTTGGTCTCTACAGCTGATTTCCCCATTCCTGACAATTGTATGGGGGGGCGTGTGGATTTTTAATAACTCACCTATTTAAATTTAACGAAGCCTCAAAGTTGCACATAAAAAAAAAGGCATGGCTGCATGGGGTGACAGGCTGTGAAGCGTTACCACAGTCTGTAAGTCAGATCCACCCCTCACTAATCCAGAGCTTCACACTCTCATCCAAATTTGGTCACTTTTGGTTAAAAAAATCCAAGATGGTAATGGAAAAAATACCGAACTTGAGGCTTCAGAACGTAAGTTGACGAACCAGTGGATGATGCCACAGTGGCTACATCCATTATTTTTAAAAGTGTATGTGTGAAACTATCAAAAAAAAAAAAAAGTAATCATTTAAAATGACAATGATAACAATATCAATATACATCTCTCTTTCATGCAGCCTACTGGCTAAGATTGGTTCATGTGATAGCATTAGGCAATACTGCATGATATGATGCAAATGTGACAAACTGCGTGTTATTCAGAGGCATATGTGGAGATTTTTATTCTAAGGGCATCACATTGAGATCACAGGAGATCTGCACACTGTATTAAAAGCACCCAGTAATTAGAATTGTCTAGCATTTCGACCCTGGTCAGACCCAGAACACGCTGGAGGGATTACATATCTCATCAGGCCTGGAAACATCTCGGGGTCAAAGTGAGTTTATGAATGTTCTCTCATCAAAATATACAACTGTTAGCTTATATTCTTTGTTCTGGTCTTGTTAAAAATCTCCATGAACCACCTCTGCAGCTCTTTGACGAATGTTGTAGGTTTACCTTTGACAGCAGTATGATGCATAGTTGTTGCTTGTATAAAAGCACATTTTGGTTTTCCCATTGAGAACAATGATTGATGTTGTTCATTGACAAGTGAGTTAAAACATTGTTGCCAACCTTTCGACGTTGAATGAGTCACTATGCTTTATTTTCAACTTCATTGCAGTCAATCAGCTCTTTAATGCTTTTTGTGCTATTTGACAGTTTAGTTTTTTTAAACTCTCCACCTCTCCTCCCTTTAGTGTTTTGACCATGACATCTTATTGAGTTGCTTTTAGCACACTTAACCTTAAAATGACGTTCTTTCTGTTTTTAGCATGCAATAAGCAGTCTCATCAAATGACGTCTAACAATTGCAGGCCTATTCAAAATTACTGTCTCTTTATAAAGGTTGGCGAAAGGCTGTTTGTCTCAGCAGCTGTCTTGTTTTAAACACAGTGGAGTTTATCTTCACTCTGAATTTAAAAGACAGGATATGATCAGTTGTCAGCCTCCACAATGTGTAATAGCCAATTACATAATTCTAGATGGCAAAAGCCAATGTCATCTTCTAAATTGCTTCTTAAGATAATTATACATACTGGGCTTCATGTAATTGTTTTTCAGTCTGGTGTTCTTCTTTATTTCCATTACTCTGTTTTTTGTTGTTTTTTTGTTGTTGTTCTTTTTCGCTAATGGCAAAGTACACATGAGCTGCAGAAAGTGGCATCAAAGTGTCACAGATGACCAGAAAAGTAAAAGGCCATCCCAATGGCATCATAGTCATTTAAAATTCATGCCAAACTGTGCACATTTTCCAGATTTTTTTTGTACTATAACAGACTTTTTTTTGATGGCCACTTCTGGAAAAGAGAGAAGACAGCAAGGGAATTATGGCAGGAGAAAAATGTGCTACATGCACACTCCCGTCGTTCATTGCTCACTGAGCCATGCCCGAGTCAGCCAACATGGTTCCATCATCCTTCCTCTCTCTCTCTCTCTGTTCAAATGGCAGTTTATAATTTGGCAATCCCACTGAATTAATGTGTGTGTAAATTATGTAAAGAGGGATTTGTTTATTTAGAATTTTCTAAGTGGATTTTCTCCCATATATTAAGAACCCTGCTCAGTAAATAAAGGCATCTGTGTACATTTAGGCATGATGAGACAGGGACTGCTTTTAAGTGACTACAGGAAAACAAGTGAACAAAGGACAGCATGAAGAAGGTCACTGCAACAATAAAGATGGGTCCCACTTTCTTCATGGACACAAGAAGAACAAAAATACAGGCTATTTTATACTTTTAATCCCTTTCACCTTCCCCTTCCATCTGACATCTCATCTAACTAGAGCAAAAGGAGTCTTGGTCTGTTTGTATGCAGAAGATGAGAACGAGGCTGGCAGGGTTATGGTTGAGACAAGTGTGGTGAACCTGAGACACTGAACACAGTGTGAATTGTACAAAAGTACAAAAAAACAAAGTGTCAAAACACCAGAAGTTGGCCTGACGTCTTTACGGCAGAGAAGACTGAACGATCTGGCAGGGTCTGGATGTCTGAGCTGGGGTATTACACTACAGTGGCTTGATTGTAGATTTGGTTCAGGTGTGTAGGTTCAGCAGCTGCTGGCAGGAGGATTGGAGGAGGAGGGAACCAGAAGGCCACGCCCAGTAAACACAGAGACAGACTGAAAACAAGCATGAGCAGGAAACACAAGGGACGGGCAAAGCTGAAACGCTAACAGACGGGTTATATACCAAATGTGATGTATTACTTTTTGTAGGTATACATACAACCAGTGCATGTGAACAGCCTGAATGTACTGAGAGGGGACCGTTATTAACCGACACCACAAAACAGCATGCTGGGAACAGCTCAGTCTTTGTCGTTCACAATAGAACATTCAAGGAAAGGTGAGGACAGACAGACTGGAGAGACCGGACATGTTACATCGTAGCAAACTCAAACATTTCAAGCATCAGCAATGTAACTTTCTGAACAAATGCTTTTTCCTGCAAATAGCCTGATCCCGAATTGCTTCCCTTTAACAAATGACAAGTACATTCTTATCATTGTCAGGGAATGCAACTATGTCATGGCAGGTGTATCAGCATGGCACAGTGTCGAGTGTGACGCTGTTTGGATGAGTAGTTCTCGAGAAAGCTGCAAGCAGCGATATCGGAGGCCAGGCAATCGGCCTGTTCCAAACGGGACATTTTAAACAGGCACTGCAGTATTTTTATCAATACATGCTGATGTCATCATTAATATTGCCAAACTGTACCATCAATCAAATCATGTCAATGACCCAGCACCAGGAAATCTTCTGTTCTCCACCACCCTCCCTACACACTCCCTTTCCAATATGCCACACTGCATCCAGCGATTCTCCGTGAAGGACGAGGAGAGGTCGTGTTTTCGATAATTACAAGCAGTGGATCACTAAGCCGCAAATAACACCGGCATCATTAGTGCGTGTTTGAGCAATTAGAAAAGCATCTGTCTTTAATCACAGTTTGAGAATGCAGAATTATGCCAGCTGCTTCTCACCTCAAAGCTAACCCTGCTAACCCTTTACAAAGATAAAATTAATGGCAAAGCTGTTGTATTGGATTGCATTAGAGTGGACAGGTGCACCTAATAAAGTGGCAACTGAGTACATGAACTATTTTCGTCTTACAGGAAGGAAATATGCATGACACATTGCACCACCACTCCAATATCTCTCCAAACGCACACTCAAGTACTGTACACACACATACACACACAAATACTGTAGCTGCACTTGAACATCTCTTCAGTTATTTTAAGCTGAACCACCCTTACATCTGTGCTGAGAGTTAGTGAGTCACAGAGGTGCTTTTGTGGCATTGCATGGTGTTTTCTGTCTGTCAGGATGCGGAGATCCACCACCAGAGACATACTAGTACTATCAGCTGGGAAAGTGTCAGAGCTCCACAAACTAAATCCTCAAACACTGTACATGCTGGAGGGTGAAGTGCTGTCTCCCAGTGGCTGCATCACCCACTGGCTGTTAGCGTGGTTGTGCACTGCAGGGGGTCCAGCTGAGGGGCTCCGAGACGGGCCAACGCAAGCCGTTCAAAGATTAGAGAAGTCAGGGTGAAGGAGCTTTGGTGATTAAGGACTCTGATCCCTGTTTTCCCTCTCATTTCATAGCAGACGGGGACGGGACAGTTAATATGTGCAGGGATGAATTCAGCATATTAGCATGGACATGAGAAATCAGGATACATGAGGTTATGATGGATATCAAACAGTAATATTTACTGATTACTATAAAACCTGTGCATACATACAGCCGGTCATTTTGACTATGGCTCACTTATTTTAACTATGAGCACACTGATGTACTTTCTATTTAAAGTAGGTCTTATGGACAAGTGCACTCTTGAAAACTCTGTTTGAAACTGAGGTTACTTTAACAGAAATCTAGCCATGCTAATCTAGTTTCCTAATCCCTCACCCCATTGACAGCAACTGGATTTCTTGTTGCCTCAACATTTTACAAATCAGGTTACTGCTGAAAGCTAACAGTAACCTGCTTACGCACGTACATGCAAACACACTGAGCGCTGAGAATATGTGTTGGATTAAAGCAGGAGAGACAAGGCCAGCCTTCCTGGAGTTAAATCTTCTGAATATCCGGCATACCTCTGACAGATCACGACAGTGGGGGTGGGCAGATGGCTGGAGGTGAGGTGTGAAGTGGTCGGTTCAGACGAGGGGTGAGCCAGGACCGGATACAGCCCGCAGAGCTGAGGCTCAATCGGGTTGTTGATCTGATCAGCTGATAGTTTGAGCAAAGGGGGATTTCCTCTCGTAGCTGGGAAAAAAACTGGCTCATGCATGGAGGACCATTTTACACCAAAGCTGGTGACCAACAGTACCCCTGCGTTTGCACGTCAGGCTGCGCAACATGCTGTTGATCACTTTGTGGAAGGAAAAGCAGTTCACTGAGTGCTGCATTTACTTTACATGCATGAGTCTTGAGGTTAGGTGGACAAAGGTTAGTTCATTTTTAATTGATGCTCCAGTTGTGTCTAAAACACGTACTGTAACTCTGCCTGGGGATAGCTTGACCCAATGAGGTTGAGTTCAGACGTAAACCACAGCTTGTCAGTCTGGATGATCGGGAACTCTGCTGGAGCGCTACAAAGCTGACATACGATGTTACTGTCTCTGTCTTCCAGTAATGCTGCCACCAAAAGGGCACATGTGCAGACTGCCTTGTTGGCTGTAATTGCCTCTTGAAAGTATTACATCACACTAAATGAATATGAATATGTACAACCCAGTCGCTAGAAAAAAATGTTGGCATTGGACGTTTCTGCAAAACATGGACATGCTACATCGTCATCGTTTAAGTAAGGTAGTATATGGGCTGACTTTGTCACTGGGAGGTGGATGGGAGGATGGCGTGTCACCTTGGCAACCTCACCTTGGCACCTGCCAAGCTGCAGACCACTGTAGAACACTGTCTAAGATCTTGTTTAGGGGGTCAACTTTACATTTCTATCAGCTTTAAGGCACCAAACGTAGGTGGTTGGTGGGGACTTTGCACTGTTAATTTCCTGATGCTTTTTAGCCTCGAATGAGGTGTTTTTTTGCAAACCAAAGCTCTTTTTCCAGCATCCTTTTCATCCCCACATGTGGGTGTTTTTTAACACTCTGTGGCTCTTTTTCCAGCAGCTTTTCAGCCCCCAAATGTGGGTGTTTAATAGGGACTCGTAGCTCTTTTTCCAGTGGCTTTCTAGATACCAAATATGGGTGTTTTTCAAGGAACCTGTCGGTGTTTTCCTGCAGACTTTTAGCCCCAAGCATAAGTGTTTTTTTGCAACCCATTGCTGTTTCTCCAGCATAGATAATGCCATAAAATGCAGCTCTTTTTTTTTTTACAGAGGCATTGCTGCTTTTCCAGCAGGGATTATACCCCCAAAACAGGATATTTAAGCCAAAACATGATCTTTTTCTGATCATAACCAAAAGGTTTTGTGCCTAAACCTAGCCATGTGAACTAAAGCACTGTTGAAAGGTAAAGTTTCAACATTTCCATTACATAATAAAGTGCAAATGTAACATATCTGTGGTTTGCAGAGACGCACAATGCCAACATATTTTCTGGTGATTGGGTTGATATATGATGTAGACGCCCTAACTAATCCCAACTTTTTATGCACTGTTTTAATACTATTGATTTATTTGCACCCTCTATTTACAGCAGAATAACACTGTAATTTTCAAAATAAGAGATGGTTTCAAATTATAGGATGACACAAAATAGCAAACATGCAGGGCTTATTAATATCTACCCTCTGCAGAAAATATTCTATCACAGTTCAAAAGAGGTAAACCGAAGCACTGAGCTCACATTGACATTTTCATTTGCTGGCAGGCTCACCTTGACATGACTCGGTGAACAGTAAACGTCTGGCAGCGCCTGCTCGAAGAATGTGTGCTTTCTGTTTTGGGGACTCTTTATATCCAGGTAGGTAGTCAGATCAGGGAACACTGGCAGCTGGCTGTTTGGGAGCGCACATGGCACACAGCTTGCCAAGAACCACAAACGCCGTAGCAGAGCGGAGTAGAAATAATCGCTTAAAGGGGTTTTAATTTCCCAAAGTAAGAATGATGTGCTGAATTATGACATTTGATAGAGGAAAGAGACAGAAAGTGGGAAAAAAAGGAATACCAAATTATTATATGGGTAGGGGGCTAATTACCAACCTCTGAGACTTTCCAGTGTCATTATGGAATAATGAAAATATCACTCAAAACACTATTACAGAAATATAAAATTTTCATTAGACACCCCGAGAGCTTCTCCACTCACTCCTTTATCACTTTTTACAGCCTGGGACACTCGTTTCATCCTGTTAATATTTAATGACTGATGGAATTATTAGTGGAACCGCTAAGCATTCAGCTTTTGGGACACGACTGTATCCAAATGTGGACTGCAATGACGAAGGCATGTGTACTAAAAGCAGACTTGTGTGAGGGGAAGAGGGAAGAAGAAAAAAAGAAGTTAAGTGAATTTGAAAAGCAGGGAAGGGATTTGAAAATAAAGTCAAACATTAGGTGTGAAGCCGCAGAAGACGGACACAAAAAATAGATTTGAAAAATAAATAGATAAAATAGAATGACGGCCTCCAGCAGAGACGCGAGACTGAAGAAGCCCCGTTGTGAAATGCATTTTACATGCTAATATTGGGAAAAATAAAAGACATTTGATTGAAAGGGAAGTCAGCTCCCTACTGTTCTCTGTACTGATTTTTTGCTGTTTTTTTTTTAAATCTCAAGAGGCACAAAATAGTTGTTTTTCCTCTGTTGTGACCCATAACTGCTTTTATTTTCCTCACAAATCTGACCCTGTCACATTCAATCAACCTCTAGAGTCTTAACTCTTATACCAGTGTTGAATGGAGTGAATATCATTTAGAGGTAACACTGAGCAATTCTGAATCAGGGACATTTTCAGTGAGTATGTTGCTGTGTTTAGTAGTAAAAGCCCTTTTTAATGTCTTTGTGCAGGTCTCAGATAAAAAGAGAAATAGGTTTAGGTATTACACAATGAAACATCAGTTACGTGACTTATTAATTCAGCAGTTAGAGATAAAAGATCATGGCTGAAATTGGGGCTATAAGGTGACCTCCGAAGAAACTAACTGAGATTGAATTAAACAGGGTATTGTGTAGAAGGCTGGCTGTGCACTAAGTACCCGAATACGGGCTGGGAGGTGAGGATATATTGTGATGATATATTATTAAAACATTTGACTGTATGGCATACCAGCATTGTTGGAGACAGCTTCCATACTGTGCTGCTGTGGAATGTTAATAAGCCTCTCAAGTCTCACCTGTCCTGGCTGACAGTGCCAATAAATTCTAATCAAACGAGGAGCTGGTGCAGAGGAAGTGACAGGTTTCCCACGCTTGTATTTCCATGCATTAATATCAATAAGCCGGTGGTGTTTTGCAGTGGTTGATTGGAATGACAGAATGCCCCTGCCCAACAACTCTTCTCTGTTGATCAAACATTATTTAAATGACCTGTTACTTGTGGAAAGTTTTCGATTTCAGCAAACTAATAAACATCAAAGTTCCATTTCACACCTGGTCTGCACTGGAACTTTGATTTTTTTTTTTTGGGGGGGGGTTACTGTGGCCAACCCTGCACCAGCTGGCACCCAGGAGAGTAGCACTGCTGTGCATTGAGTTATCTTTTGGATTTTAGTTTCTGATAATCAGCCAAGGTTGTTAGTTTTTCAGATTTTGCCAAAATAATGGTGCCAGACGATAATAAAGTACTCGTGATTTGCGACGGCTTGACATATGTCAGTTATTTGGCCCCTGACATCTATGTTGCTATTTTCCATTAGTAGGTTACAGTTTAATGGAACAAGTTCATTTATTTTAGCTATTATATTGTATCTCTCCAACTTTTACCACAAACATTTCTCGCTTTAAACGTCAGCGATCCAACACCCATGTCGATAAATAATTTATCCTTACGAAAATAAGGATGATTTGTGACTTGCCCCCATCCAGATCCAAGAAATTTAATTAATTCCGTTCATATAAACATCAAAACAATTAAAAATAAACTGATCACGTGTCTTGGTGTTTTATTCCTATAACACAATTAGTAGCATTTGTAATAACTGAACTGAATGTGATCGGCTGATGTAAAAGTATCTGTTGCCAGAAAAATTAACAATTAGTTTCTATAACACATCGTTTTTAATCTTCAGACTTGATGATGTGAGGGAAATTCTCCTCTCTGAAGAAGTGACGTACTCGGAGTGAGGAATCAAGTCTCTTTAATACATGCAGCATGGAGAGAAAATTGTGGAATTGTGGTGCATCACTGTTTGTAGGTGTATTAATGAACAGTGCATAAGAACAGCCTGCTTTAAACCAGGAGGGATAGATAAGGCTTTGACTATGGACGAACTATAAAACATTGTTGTCATGATTTATTAAAATGATTAAAATGTCATCAAAGGGCTTACATTTCATTCCCATGAATATCACACTCTTTCCTGCACTGCCACTGAGCTCTGCAACTGAATATGAATCATTAATGCAGAATAGCAGCATGGAAGTTCATAGCAGAGCGGGTTGTACAAGGATAGCTGACAATGGTAGGAGCTGATGTGAACTCCTGAGTGTCCTGTGACTGTGAGAAGCATAAGAAGATGAACCAAGTGTAAATTCTCCAAAACCTAAATTTGTGTTTTTTTTAGCTGATTATGCAGACTGTCCTCTCTAGCACCTCACTTACAGTAATCCTTATCCCAAGTCAGCATAGTTTAAATTCTCCACTGTGTGTGTTGAACTTTTGTTCCAATTTCCCTTTAAGTGATGCTGCGCGAGTGAGGAGAAGCCTTTTAAAAATAAGTACACTCTCTTTTAAAAAATTCAGCAATGAGATAGGTGTTGGAATACTGGAGAAAGATCGGATGCGTGTGTGTGTGCCTGACTCAGGTGATGGAGAGTAAAAGAGGTCATTTTTCCTGCTCCTGGCAGCTCTCCAGGTGGATCTCAAGGATTAAACCCTTGCAGGTGTGTGCATATGTGCACGCCTTACAATGTTTGATTCACTTTACATTCAGCACTAATTAAGAGCTGAGAGGAGGAAGCAGCGTGGGGCTACTCTCTGTCTCTTTCTCTCTCTTACTCAGACACACACACAGGCACACTCACAGAGTGCATGGTGAATGGAGGATAATTGGTCTGGGCATTCAGAAGACTTTGCATCTTGATCGATACTTTAGCCTGTGCGATGTGAGAACATTAACAGACGGCCTCCGTCTTCTAACTGACTGACTGGCAGCTCAGCCGTCATCTGACTGGCTTAGGATTTAATACTTAGCTCAATTAACTTTTCACACACATGTCATATTCCAATTTCTGTTACTTAATGATGATGATGATACTGAAGTTGCACCAATCAATGTTTTCATGTTAACAATGGCATAAAAATGATCTGCTGTACATAAACTTGAATTTGTCATTATCTTAATCTACCATTGCTCTAAGCCCGCCCAGCCATTTATTCATCCATCCATCCATCAGGTTGAGCAGGCTGAGTAAAGTACTCCAGATGTCCCCCTCTCCAATGACGCTTCCAGCTCCCCCTGGGGGACCCCAAGGTGTTCGCAAGCCAGATGAGATATATAATCCCTCAAGTGTCATCTGGGTGTACCCCAGCGGTCTCCTGCCAGTTGGATGTGCCTGGAATACCTCTAATTGGAGGCGTCTGGGAGGCAACCTGATCAGATGCCTGAACCACCTCAAGTGGCCCCTTTCGATGCAAAGGGGCAACAGCTCATGACCAGAAGTGAGGGTTGGAATGTAGATTGACTGGTAAATCGTGAGCTTTGCATTCTCGCTCAGCTCCCTCTTCACCGTGCCGATCTGGTGTAGTGCCCACATCACTGCAGACGCTGTGCCAAACGCCCTATCCATCACACACTCCATTTCACCCCCACTTGTGAACAAGACCCTGAGATACTTCAACTCCTTTGCTTTGGGCAGTTACACTCTCCCCAGTCAGATGAGGCAATCCACCATTTTCCAGCACAGAACCATGGCCACAGATTTGGAGGTGCTGGCTTTGATCTTGACCGCTTCAAACTTGGCCGCAAACCACCCCAGTGCTTACTGGAGAGTTGCAATTCTGAGGTAACTTCTTCCCAAGAAAAGCCAGCATTGGTCAGCATTTCAGGGGCTTCCACATCATGGCGTCTCTGCACTGTTAAATCAGCTGGGGAGAATAAAACAGAGAATAGTGGCTCTTTCTACCACGAATTAACACCAATACAAGCTTCTAAACACAACCAGACATGTTCCAGTAGGAATATGCTCCGAAATCTGGGGAGAAATTATCAATATCAGTCATCAAGATTACGTTTCCCTGACGTTAGCATGTAGCTACATGCAATAGTGTACTTGCAGCCAGGAAATTACTATGTACATGTACCATCTGCCATTAATAATCACCAAAAAAACAAAAACCTTTCAACAGAAACAAACATTTTCCAGGAATATAATGATTTGAAATTGGGGAGAACTTTACAACATCAACAACCAAGTGTTTCCCTGGTGTTAGCATGTAGCTACGTGTAGCAGTGTAGGCAACCTAATGTAAACACAGGAGCATGGCTGAAGCAGATGACCATATAAAGAAATCTGTCACAATCTGACCTCATCTTTTAGCCAAAGTAGATAAGAAAACAAAGAAAGAAACAAAAAAAAGAAACATTGAAAACCACATTTGAAATACAAAAAGCATAGGTCTTTTTATAAATTATGTGTAATGGGGGTTGCTTATAGTGAAAAACCCACACCTAATTTTGAGTGTTTGCAACTTCCAGCTCATTATTTTGGTTTCATGGCTGCAACTTAATTGTTTTGGTGAGCTTGTCTCTAACCATTTTCATCAACCCCAGTTTTAAATGAAAAAGAAAGCTCAGGTGAACTGAATGTAAAATACAGAAGTTAAGAGCTACAGCAAAGCATCAGGCCAGAGACCTGTCAGCCAATGAATGCTAATGTTGCTCCATGTTTTTGGATAAAAAGACCACTGTTTTGTAACATGTTAACAACTTTATAAGGTAATAATATCTAAATGTTGTATAAAAGGCTTTTTGCTGCCCTCGAGATTTTTAGAACTAGATGATCATACACGTGAACATATCGTGCTTTCTGAGATTTAACATCTTCAACCACTGCTCCGTACAATTAATATGGACTTTCTTAAAGTGAGCCTCAAAGCCTTATTCACCCCAACCCCAGCAAACACACAGCATTGCTGGTAGACTGAGAAAATTAACTTTTCATTGGCCATCAGGCTAATTGGCTGGTTGATGTGACAGCTCACGAAGCAAGGGTGGAAGGCTGCAAGAAGACTTTATTCTCTGTTTCACATTCTCCCTCTCACACACACATACATGTCTGCACACACACAAACACAAACTCACACCTACCTCATCCCTGTGACAGCTAAATTGGGATTAACGAGCTTTTAGGGAAAAGCTGCAACAGCAGCTCCTTTTTCTCTTTGTTTTTCTTCCATTGACACCCCCATGCCCGCCTGGCAAGCTGACTGTCTGACTGGCTTGTGCTTGATCTTGCATCAAATAGAAAGGTTTCCTTTTTTTAACTTGGTACACACCTGCTTGGTAGACACAGCCTGCAGGCTTTTTCCCGACGCCACACTGGTCAACAAACTGAGCTTTGGGATCACGTTGGATTTAAAAGAAAAAAGATGAAATGACGATCTGAAATATATACATTTGAGGATAAACCACAACCTCATGGTGAGAGAAGAAAAACACTCACATATAAATACAGAACAAAAGGAGCTAAAGTTAATGGGCTCTAATATTAATGTGACAGAACATGGCAGATGGTGGGGCTTTGAGTTGGCGAAGTGAGACTAAGTTGTACTCAGCATGATCTGGTAGTGCCAGTTTCACACCACGCCATATTTTACGGTGAACTGAAGCTGCACAGCATGCACAAATATTGTGGGAAATATTGGTATTCAGTACTTTCACACTTAAACCTCACAGACACAGATTTGTCAAGAGAGACGAATGACGGTAGACTGTCCTTTTAGGTGCCTGTATGCTGATATGTAAAGGCCTGCGGTGGGAGTAAAAGCATAGTAGATGTTTCTCTGTAATTTTGCCATCATTACCAAGATTTCTGCTTTCCAAAGCACAGGTAATGCACATTCTGTGTAATTGCATTGGATTAACTCACTCATGTACACATGAACAGGTCTGATTTAAAAGCCTTCCAGGCCTTGCAGTGCAGAATATGTTTGCCAGTTTGATTTGGATGAAATTCTCTCTATTGAGCGATGCCTAATGAATGATGTCCATCGCCTTTCCTTTATCAGCTAGTCTGAGCTAGTGCTAATTAGCCATCAAGTGCTCATTTATTAGCTGTCTGATGATTTTAACAGGTTCAATGAGTGTGCGATACACTGTGAATATGGAATCATAATGGTATTCAGGTCTATTCCTGATACCTGAGCAGGCGAAACATGACAGTTAGAGCTGCAAGCACAGACACAGAGGCAAACAGACTCTAGCTTACTGTCTTTCTGAGTAATCATTCAAATAGCTATTGTTTTTTTACTCTTATGTAACGTTGCTTTTGAATGTGAGGCCACGGGCTGTATGGCATTTCTACCTTTACTGGTACTGGCACATTATTCTCCTCAGGGATCACAAGGCTCTGAACATGCTCTGGCACTTTGGCACAATACAGAAACCCCTCCATCTGTAAAGATGAGGGGGGGACGCCTCAGTCAGAATAACCTGTAAGCTCAAATTCACCCCGGGGAGGACCAGAGCTCATTCGGATGCTCTTCACAATCTCAGCAGAACACATGTACCATCGACCCCCTGCACCTGCTGTATGTCCGCAAGGGGTCAGCCGCCAAGGATGCCAGAGAGGCTTCTTCTGCCGGGTTGTGGGCCATGACAGCTCTCCTGTAGAAGTCATACATGTGGTCCAAAACGTGAGCATTGCATAAGCTGCCAGTCAGTGGAAATCATACTGAAGCACAAGTGTGAAGAATGTATCATCAATGAGAAAATAATGCCCCAGTGCCAACCCTCTTTGCATCCGTGCTTATGACTGCCAAGCTGCTGAGAACATGTCTTTACTGCTAGTTATTTGTCAGGGAAAAATAATCAACAGTTAAACTGTGACTGATATTAAGTTAGCCTAAAAGTGTAATTTTTATGTGTTTAAAAGCAGATGCTAAATGACGCTTAAATTTAATTAAGAATTATTACATTTTTAGTAATTTGAATAAAGAGATCTAAAGACAAACAACATGTACAGGAAGGTACAGATTCACTAACAACACAGAAAGATTATACTGTAGTCAGAGTTCTGAATGGAGCAAGCAATGCTGGATGGTGATAAAACAATTATGGAAATGGTGCGTGTGCAGATCACATGCCATACTGTTCCTCACCATTGGTGCTTCCTCTGGATTGGTGTTTGATCCAGTCACACAGACAGATGTTTCTCAGAGAGACATACTTACCACTGAACAGTAACACATATAAAAGTAAAGTATAAAAAAGGGCCATTTGCAGGGGCAGAATTTTGATTTCAACCACATATCCTCAAAGGGATTTTAGTTTTTTCAGATATTCCTATTTGAGGCAGAACAAAACACAACCATTTTCTTTTTTCATAATTTTGATATGTTGTCTTTAAGAAACGAATGATCATGACAAATATTTTATAAAGCTATTTACAACAAACAGTAATAAAACTCAACAGTGACTGATCCACCCTATAGGCGATAAAGTTCATGATAAAATCACTCTGGAGATGGCTTTCTTCTTAGTCTATTCTCATGCACTGTTCGTACATTTTCCTACGATAAGAAATGCACCAAAATTCCCATGTAAACATGAGTCAGTAGTTTGTATCGAACCCACATATTTGGGAAGATCAATCACATGACCAACACGGCGATGGTAGGAAAAACGGAAGCAAATCCTTAAGGAAGCAAGTTTTGGTGGTGGAATTGTCACTAAACTAAACATACTCTTTCCCTTAACCTAGCCAGAGTAACTTAAAGTGTCTAACCTCCATAACTTTACGTGGAGTACGTAATGTAGGAGGCTAATTCATAGGATATCAGATAAACCAGTGTGTGTGCATTTTCATCATATGAGGTATCATATGAACTGCTGTATGAGGACATATTGGTTATTCTATGTGCAGGAATTTAGTTTACACTTTCTATATATGTAGCTAGTTACATAGCTAGCTAACTTTAGGATGTTTACAAAGTCAGATTGATGCTACAGCATAATTTCAGGATGAATATTTGTGATGTAAGATTAGCTAACTTACTAAAGATTTATAAGAAAAGAAAAAAAAAAAATCTATAACCTTAAATGTTAAAACCAAGTCAGAACCTCACACTGTTGCTTGAGTCAGCAGTCAGTTGAAATTAGCGGCCAAGATGTCACCACAACAGAGACATGTCCTCACAATGACAGTTTACAATAGTGGTCCTCACAAACACAGCAATACAAGCTTTCACACACACTCCCTTCTGAAAAAGTGCAAGGGCCCCTCTGTCCCCCTGTAAATTCCGCCCCTGCCCATTTGATACAGGAATTGTAAATCAGCCAGTCTTAAAGAGGTTCAAACAAACCATCAATTAGTCTTGCATCTGATCTGTCAGAGACTCATAAGTTAGGCCTCGACTCTGCACTTCATGTTTACACGACTTTTGAACAACAGCCCACACCTCCATCTACACACCTTTAAATCCAGTTTGTTGTGGATCTTATGCCCACCTAGCTTGTATAGCACGCTCCTACTTGCATACAGAAAGTGCATCGCTTAGTATGGACACTGTGTTTACTTGAGTGGGCAGTTTAAAAGCTTTGTGGGATGTCAATGTGTGTGGCAGTTAAGTTAAAAGGTCTGAGCATAGAACAGTGTGCACCTCCTCATTCATATTCTGATAGTCAGAAAAGAGTAATTCCATTAAGATTGGACCACTTCCACCTATTGAGCTTAACAGTAAATCAGCCGCTTTCTTGGTATAATAGGTTTTTTCTTTCACCTGGGAGCAGAGCTCATCATTAGAAAGAGCTAAAAGTAACTTGTTAGTGTTCATCTCATTAAGGAGTGAACCTGCATCTAAACATAGACCAAAGCTCTTCAGAAAAAAAAGCAAAAAAACTTTTCAGCTAATTGCAGCTCTTATGCAACGTCTTCATAGCTGAATGAAAAGGAGAGACTCATAATTGCAGGTTAACATCAAGGTGATATAAGAACACTGAGTGTGGATAAAACAGTAAATTAAGAAAAAAGTGCTACTGATTCAGAGTGAGTCAGTGTCATTAAGAGGAAATTATTTTTTCTGGGTGAGGTAATTAGCTCGTGTTAAAAGAAGTTTAAGTCTGGTTTGTGTAACAGTATGTGCAGCATGTGTGTTTAGAGTTCTTTCTTTCAATCATTGCCAGATAGATAAATCACAATTTCTGCCATCTGTTAGCCAGGCTCGGAAAAAGAGGA
>JAPZEB010000011.1:5336434-5355908 GCA_029783705.1 Chaetodon striatus | reverse complement strand
ACCTTTACTCTATTGGTGTCTGCATTTGCATCTTAGTACCTGCACTCTTTTGTTTTCGTGTCATTGTCCATGGATGTTAAAAATGAGCTGCTAAGTGAAGCCATGGGCACGCTCTTGTCAGCGCTGTGGAGGACAGGGCTGTTTTCCTGCATCAAGTCAGTGCTGCAGCCAGAGGCCCAACTTCTTTCAGCCCAATGCCATGTGTGTTTAGTTCGAAAATGCTCAAGACGGCCAGGCCCTGGAGAATTTTGATTGACACTCTGTTTGAAAAGTCTCTAATTATAATCTGGTTACATACATACCATGGTATAAGTGGCATAAAACACTGTACAAAATCACATGCATGCTTCTGAAACATTAATGTGATGGTAATGTTTAAGATAAGTGGGAGAATGTAGGGATAATTAATGAATGACTTGCCTAATTAAAACTATAAAAAAAGGTTAGTTGCTGTACGTAAAACTAATTTTTGTGATGCAGACATAATCTTTTGGGTGATGTTGATTGGCTGTAGTGATCAAAAGTCTTTAAACGGCGACCGCCATGGATGTAGTTTTCCATTACAATAAAGGACACTGACAGATTCCCTATTCTGGTTGTTGCCTCAGCTCTCATTCCACCTCCTTTTCATCATCTAATTTGCTGTGTGCTTTCTCCTCATCTCTTTGTCCATCCTTCCCTTCCCCCTGTATCCCACCCTCTCACTTTACCACAAGTGTTTCATTCTCTCCGCCCTGCTGTTTTTGTTGTTTTCTGTTTTTTTATAGCTGTTTTTTTTTTTTTTTTTCATTGTTGTTGTCGGTCTCTTTCAGTTGGTCTCGGCCTGACACCTCCAAGGCTCTCTTGCTGTTGCATCTCAAGAGTGTTAAACAAAGTCTGATAACACAAGGAATCGCATGCTCTCTCCTGTTTTGAAGTCCAACAGATGGCTTCCAGGACTCCTTCAATGCAGGAGAATGCAAAACAGGCACATCTTTTATTTGGCACTTAAAAGAGACCAAGAAGATAGGAGATGGCACACTTGAGGCTTGCTTTGGTGCTTTTTCTGTGTATACACAGCATCGTGTTGATCTAAATCTTAATTTGGCTTTACTTTATTTCATCTCTCCATCCATTGTCTCCGTCCAGTCATTCCCCAGTCAATGGGTTCGTCAAAACCAAATCTCTACGATGCTTTCATATGTCTACTGACTGTTTTTAATGCATCCATCCTCCAAAATTTCTACCTAAAATCTCTCCCCTCCATTAATCATTCCTGACTTCCATGTTTCAAAGCATTCTTTCGCATACCATCCCATAACTGGTTTTGCTTGAACAGAATCTCCATCGGCGTGTTAAAACTCATTGATTTTAACAATAAAAACCACCCTCAACAAACCACATCTGTCTCGAACATGTTATTCAGCCTTGACTTTACAAGGTCGAAATATGGCCTCAATTACAACAAGACAACTGGCTCTCATCTGTTGGCGATGTTTTCTTGCTTCCCTGTGTGTTTTCTTTGTTTATGTGCTTGTTAGTGTAGCCGAGTCAAGTCAGTTTTATTTATATAGCCCAATATCACAAATCCGAATTTGCCTCAGGGGGGATTTACACTCTGTACGACATACAACATCTTCATCTTCAGAGCCTCGCAACAGATAAGGAGAGCAACTAAGGAGGGATCTAAGGAGGGCTTATGCTGCAGACACATGGCACAGACACCTCCAGTCACCTCCCTGTTAGCTTCATCTGTTGCTAAATTTATGCTTTTATGTCTATTTTTGTAAGTATTGGTGGTGCTTTTTGTGGTTGGCTTTGGATGGTGGTGGCGTGCAGCTGTGAGTCAGTCATCATGATGGGACATTCAACTCACCAGTTCGTAAATTCTCCTCCTGCTATGTTTGCTAGCTGGCCAGATCAAGACCAACAAACAACAAAACTGGTTGTCTTTAAATGAGTTACTGCTATGTTTTCAGGGATCCATTGTTGTTTTAAGCTTTTAATGCATCAAGCATGTGATTTTTAGGGACTTGTTGCTGTTTTTTGTGGCTGTTAAGCCCAAAACATGGGTGGTTTTTTTTTGTTGTTTTTTTTGTCATCCCACAAAACGTGGTGTTTTTCTCCAAGACATTGCTGATTTCCAGCTGGGATTGTGGCCCCAAAAGCAGGTATTTAAAGCCTGACCTCGTCACATATCGCTGCTTGGTCGTGGACTTTCCACACTGATACATGGCATGCAAGGTATCCTGGGTGTGTCACTGCCCAAGTGCCTGTATAAAAACTACTTTGGAATGAGACCAGGTTGGTGAGGCCATGAAATACATCGACATGTGGGTGGAGAGTTCTTTTCACTATGTTATTGATTCATTTCATTCTGCCATTTTTTAAATGTCTTCATCATCTCCTTTGGCCGTGTTTAACATGAAATATGCTTCGGGAGATGCCTACCAAGCTGCAGACCACTGTTGAAAACCAACTACCCACAAAACTGGTTGTTTCTCAATGAGTTGTTGCCATGTTTTCAGGAATCCATCGCTGTTTTCCAGCGGATTTTGAGGCATCAAACATGGGTGTTTTTTGGGGAATTGTTGCTGTTTTCTGTGGCTTTTTAGCCCAAAATGTGGGTGGTTTTTTTTTAGCAATCACTGTTTCTCTACTGGGGATATCCATCCATCCATCCATTTTCTAACCACTTCCTCTTGAGGGTCGCGGGGGGGCTGGAGCCTATCCCAGTATAGTGGGATAGTGGATATGGCACAATAGTGCCACAAAAGCGGTTGCTTTATATGTGACATCGCTGCTTTTCCAGAGGGGATTTTGGCCCTAAAAGTGAGTAATTTAAGCCGAAACATGATCTTTTCCTAATTATAACCAAGTGATTTTTGTGACTTCACATAACCACACATTAACCACAGTATTGTTGAAATGTAAAAACATTAAAATGCAACATGTCTGTGGTTTGCAGGCATGTGCAATGACATTTGTTTTTCCTGGATTGGGTTGGATGTGCAATAGATGTTGTGTGTGTAGAATAGACCAACATAATAAAATTATAATAAAGAAAACCCACATGACAAAATGATGCATAGAGTCTCACGTTGTACTGCATGTGTCCGTTACAGCCAGTTTCACCTGCTCTGATCTTGTGTTTTATTGCAGCAGCAGGAGTACAAAATGTCCATGTTGCTGCAGCTCTGGGTGCACACATTTTGGCAAGTCTCGGTTGCCAGGTCAGTCCAACCATGTTAATGAGATCAAAGTTCAACTCCTCTAGCCCCCCCGAACAGACCCTCAGAAACACATACTGGGGATTTTTTCATCTAAGGAAACAGCCAAGACTGAGGCGTGTTACTATCATCTCAACACTATATAACTTCATCCTCCCACCTTTCCATCCATCACACGGGTCCATCTGTCTCTCATCACCCCTTTAATTTGCATCCTTCTTTCCCTTCCTTGTTCCGTTCCTCCATTCTTTCCCTTCACTTCACTCCCTCCATCTGTCTCTCATTATCTGCTACTTCTGTCGCTCTTGTCCTCTCAATCCAACACCTCCCTTTGTTCCTTCGCACTTCCCTTGCCCCTGGTGTTTTCTCTCTTGTTTTCCACCTCTCCTCTCTGTCCTTCATTGTGCCCTTATCCCATTCCTCACATCCACACCTCTTCTCTTCTCCTAACTTCTGTCACACTCTTCTCATCACTCACCTCCACTCCGTCTACTTTCTCTCCAGTCTTTCCTTCTTTTATCATCCACCTTTGCTCTTTTTGTCCTTCACTCCCTCCTTCATACCTCTCTGTCTCATCCCTCATTTTTCACCCTTGCCCTCTCATCAGCTTCCATGACTCACCTCTCTTTTATTTGCTTCCCCTCCTTTTTATCCCCTCTGCTGTCATGATATCCTTGGCCTTCTTGTCGATGCAATTGACCTTTTTGACTTACACCCATTCCCATGATTCCTTCAACAGAGGGAAGAAAGTATGGCCTCTTTCACACTCAAGCACATGAACGTATGTGTACCAGTTTGTTCCTTTTTTATGCTTATTTCTGAATGACTTAATCACCATGTATTTAATACATAATAAATTCCTTTCTATTGCACTGTTAGTAAAATTATGATAAACATCATTTCTGAAAAAAAAAAACAAAACTCAAGCTCTTTACTTAAACATAAGGTCCTCCTCACAGGTCAGAGTGCTGGTTCATTGTATGGCGTAGGCTGGGGTTATGTGCATTGCCAACGAAACATGGTCAGTGTGGGTGGGTAAGTCAAGGGAGCTGCTCATTGCTTTTCTATTTCTGACTTACAGTCCTAAAATTACTTTTTGTAGTTCCCCACACTGACAGCAAGCTGTCAAAGTATGTTGTCGTATCTTTTTTTGTTTTTGAAATATAACAGATGACAGAAAAAGATCACCAGTGTTCTGTATGATCAAGCCCATAATTGCAAATGTCTGACTTAATAAGCCTTTAAACACAATCATCTGTCATGTCAGCAGGACATCCTGGGACATATTTAATTATTTTACCTGTAGGTGTGACAGGCTCCCACCAACCTGCTGAATCCCCACTCAGGGCTCATTTATACCTCCTTTAGGTATGAAAATACAGTCATTTCAGAAGTTGTAACCATCAGTGTTAACGTACTTCCATGCATCCTTTAGGTTGACGAAGTGTTAACCTCCAGGGCTGATAAAACGCAGTTCACTGAACGGCCACTGGAGGCTGGCTCCAGAACAGTGTAAATCCTTATAGAAATCCCCATGTTAAAATGCCCAACTTTACAGCAGACATAAACAGGTTTACAGCCTGGTACAAAAACAGCTTTGGTCTCTAACAGCTAATTTCAACATTCATGACATTCATTTGGTGGTTTGGTTGGTCATGGTGGGAGGTTACATTTTAATAAGGCCCACAGTTACTTGAGTGATGGCTGTCTGTGAGGCACTGATACGATACAGTTGATCAGATCCACCCCACAGCTCTAACCTCTTGTCCAAACACTTCTTTCTCCAAAAAAACATGGCAATGGTTGAAATGCTGAACTTGAGGCTTCAAAATGGCGGTCCACAAACCAATGGCAGACTTCATGGGAGCTCCGTCCATAAATTTTCACAGTCTATCATGATGACATAGACACATCCACTAGATGACATTAGAGGACACGTTTCTGGCAACAACAAACATGACAACTGTGGCGGAGGTCGTAAAAATGTACCCTTTCTGAGACATTCTCACTCTCTCTGACCTGCGTCACATATTGATGTGCTTGGTCATGGATTTTCCAAGTCCACATATGGTTGTGCAAGGTACCCTGGGTGCATTGGTTGTTGATGCACTAGGAAACTGTGTCAAGTTCTGTCTGTTACATGCATTGTCCTCTTTCAAGATACTCTTCCATTTTCACAGGAAATTAAACATTTACATACAGTCTCTTCCAAAATAAATGCACTACATCAGTACAACACCGCAAATTTAGGCAACAAAAACAAGTGGTAAGGTTTAAGAAATAAGAACAGGGTTTTTCTCACAGGACGTGAACACTGCTTTCTTGGGTGAGAGTTGGTGTTTGTTGGATCCATCCACCACCTCTCCCACCCACCCACTCTGACATTCGTTGCCTTATCGTGCTGCATGTCTCCCTGACGCCGCCAGGCACCGCTAAGCTATTACGGTAGGACGCGTATTATGCCAACGTTGAAGGACTGCTTTTTTCGCCAGTGTCTGATGCCGCAAGTCACTGCCCAAGCACCAGATTTCGACAACTTCAGAGTGAGACAGGGCTCAGTTTTCACATTTACATATGGTGTGCACTACGTTATTGATTCGTTCTGTTCTGCCATTTTTAAATGCCTTTGTCCTGTCCTGTGGTCGTGTCTCACATGAAATACGTTTCACCATCCCCACGATTTCTGGTACTGGTACTGGTACTGCACCGTTTAGGCCACGTCTGGAAACTTCCAGAAAATGTTTACAGAAATGAATTAAATTAATGCATAATACGGTCACCAAAAGGCTCCATATGTGCTTTATATATGTATTTCAGATTGAGCATGTCTAAGCCTTAAGGCTGGCTTTATGGGCACATGAATATATTCTCAATGTAAAAAGTCTCTTGGCCTCAGCACCTGTGCAACACCAGCATTACATGTGATGCTATGAAGTCAGCCAGCTGCCAGGCAGCCTATTGGTCACATTAAATAAAACAATATTACAGCTGGACCGGGTATCTCAGTACAACCCATTCTGTTGCACAGCATATTTCCAAACAAAGACTGCCTCCTGCAGATGAATTAAAGTGCCCATAAAAAGTCAGGTAGGAGGCAAAATATACGACATAGTTAAGGCATTTCAATACATCTCCGAGAGAGTGCATGGCTCAGAATGACAGACAAAGTATGAGACAGAAGGGGAGAGGTTGTGTTTTTGCATGGAAAATGAAAGACAGAGGGATGCAGGGAGAGAGTGAGAAAGATGGAGAGAGAGAGAGAGGGGAAACAAATAGCGAGGAAGAGGGGATGAAACAGACAGACAGACATACTGTATGCATATAGAGTGTTAGAGAGAGCAGTTTTTCTCCTCATTGTATTACTCCCTGAGATCTCCTTAAAATAAATCAGGGTGGTTTATCTTGCCAACAATGCACTTACTGCTCTGTTCATAAACAATGCTTTTATGGCTTCTCACCAGATTAACTTACTTAGCTGGAGAACCTGATGGAGTGAAATGCATACTTGTAAGAATGTTTAGCTCGAGCACGGATGGAGGGAGGGGAGAAAAAAGATGAAGACAGCGTAAGAGGGGAAAGAAAAGCAAGGGGGGAAGAGGGAGGGAGAGAAAGATGACATTTATATTGTAGGTGAGAGAATAATGGAGGAGACAAAAAGCAAAATGAGAGTAAAGTACAGCGAGGAAAGTAAATGTAAAAATACATCATTGTACAATTGTAATTATACAACACTGGTAATAAAAGCAACTGCTATGGATGCACGTTAAACTCAAATGGAGGCAGTCAAGAACCACAGTCAAAGGCAAAGAGGGCACTATAACTGAAATGTAAATTAATTTAAATATCACAACCTCTTGCATTCATGATATTGGCACTCTTCAACTCTTATTCTATAATCCAATATGAGGTACATTAACTTAATGCCTGTAATGGCTATTTCATGCGGTCTGAAAGAGGCCAAGCATACAGTAGGTTGTGACTGGCATTTATTTCCTACTTGCTCATATATTATATTTAAAGTGTCTGATTTATGTTAATTGTTATTATTGTTCCAGTAAAAGTGTATATTAATTATAAAATTGAGAATATTCAACACAGTATTCAGTATTTATGGTTGTATTGCAGCTATCCTACCACTTGGCTCTTAAAGATCCACCTGGCTGACTACTCACAGACCAAGAGGACTCGTAAAAATATCAAGTATGCCAACCATACAATGACACTGCATGCTTGTTTTAGTTGAAAACCCACACGTGCTTCCTCCATGACTTCACAGGTTTTGGTTGCCCCATACATAACTCCTTCATTGCCTGCCAGAAAACATTGGAAGTAAGGGGGAAAAAACTGATGGAGACGAGAAAATGTCTTTTAACCAGAAACAGATTTCCCATAAAATCTTGTTTTCACCTTGGCCTGACAGCCCCAGACGTATCCTCGACTCCTACAGTGAAACCGAGTCTCTCTCTGGTCCACATGCACAGTCTCACTGTAAAACTCGAAGGCTGCATGGTTGCAGAGCAGAGCAATGGTGGGAAACATGCGACTTTTGACCCCCCTGGTCGGGGTCAAAGCCAGGCCAGCGGAGATCTCAGAGAGAAGGAACACCGTGAAGATGATCAGATCTGACAGCCCACTTCCTCCCCAGACAGGAAGTCAGGTGGATAACTGCTCTAAACTGCCAACGACTGTTAGACCGACATTATCGCCTGCCTTTAAATGCACAGTAGGAGCTGGACAAGATTAGAGAGCTTCACAGGAGCTATTAAGTGATCAGATTCCACATTAAAAGAAAAAAGTACCTGTGTCTGGTTTCGTTTAGATGGCTAAGGTTTTGGTTAAAAGGCATTATATGACCATGTTCCTGCTCTTCATCTACATTGCATTTAGGGATGGGGTTTAGTTAAGAGGCATTTTTCTTTTGTTGATGAATGACTACATTTCAAAGGTGGATCTTTATTTTTTGTTCATGGTATTTTAAGAGGCATCAAAGCCTGTGAGGCACTTACTCATCATCGTAAATTGTATTTTTAGGATGATTGGCCATCTGAGTCACTGATGTGCATTTTCAAATAGACTGATGCTTGAAGATTTTTGTTTTGTTTTTGTTTATTTGTTTTTAACAAATGTGTCTCGCGTAATGGCTGTTGCGTAATTGATTTTTGTTCACTTCACTTTAGGTGTAATATTTTTGTGTATATTATTTTACTGTTTAGCACACGCTGTCTGAAAAACAAATGTCCCTGATCTGATTATATTAGTCAGAAAATATGACAGTGGTGAATCCCAGATGTGTTGACACGCATCATACTGTATGCCACCGGTGTTTTGTCATTCAGTGTCAACTTTGAACTTCCATCCATCTTCATCTGCTTATCTGGGGCCGGGTTGAAAGGGCAGCAGGCCAAGCAAAGCACCCCAGACGTCCCTCTCCCAAAGCAATGCTTTCCAGCTCCTCCTGGTGGACCCTAAGGCGTTCCCAGGCCAGATGATTCATACAATCTCTCCAGCTTGTTCTGGGTTTGCCCTGGGGGCCTCCTACCAGTTGGACGTGCCTGAAACACCTCCAGCGGGAAGCACCCAGGAGGCATCCTGATCAGATGCCTGAACCACCTCAACTGACACCTGTTGACACAAAGGAGCAGCAGCTCTACTCCAGGCTACCTTCGGATGTCCACGCTACTTACCCTATCTCAAAGGCTGAGCCCTGCCACCCCGCAGAGGAAACTCATTTTTACCACCTGTATCCACGACCTCATTCATTTGGTCTCTATGCAGAGCTCATGACCACAGGCGAGGGTTGACACAGAGATGGACCAGTAAATCTAAAGTTTTAAACCTACACTCCATCCATCTTGGATTTGCCCTATATATTTAATTTCAAGAAATCAGCAACTTGTGTTTCTGGTATTTTTTTTATTATTCTGATTCATTTCTTTGGAGCCAGTCTCTCTCATTATGAATGTATGAGACTGGATTAAGAGATAAAGTTTAGTGAAATTCAGTGATGGCTACTGAAAGAGGAGTAGCTTTCTAGTATAACAGACACCTAAATCTGTTTTACTACTTTCACTTTTCAGACTATATTTGCTTCACAAGTAGCAGTGAGAAAGTCTGCAACCTCTAAGTCCATTAAGCTCTGCGGTGGCAATACCATTGATAATGGATGTATATCTGGCCTAAGGCTAAATCGACTGCGCCAATATACTGCTATCTGCTGTAGCAGACTGTGTAGAGTCTGCAGTACATATTAGTGATTTACTAGGCTATTTACAATGCTCCCACAGCCCCCCATCCCTCACATTGTAACTCAAAACTACATTACAGGTTCAGCCGCCTGCTTATCTCAAGTCATAATGAAAGTTTGGGTTCCCTCTATTTAGATGGACTATCATTTCTCTCCAGGAAAAACAGCTTCAGCTTGCTTTAAGGTATGTTTTTTTTTTTCCTAAATAAATGATGATATGGAGTTAAGCTGAATGATGAATGAGACAACGTGCTGCCAACTGAACAGAGACATACACATAAGAGACCACATATAAAATCATTATGTTGGATGTGCAAGGACATTTTATCAGCACGCAGTAACTCAAAGTACATGCTTAACCTCAGCCCTGACCTTAAAATGCAATCTGTGCTCCAGATATAAACTCAGCGTCCCACTACAACGGATTCAAGACAGGATAGTATATTTCATGGTCCATTCTGTTCTGACATATTATCAAAGTTATGGCAAAATGTGTCTATTTTGTTACATCATGCCTTCATTAAACAGATTACAGAGGAAAGAGGCAGGAAATAATAGGATTATTAGTGATTTAGTAGAGTGGCATGGGATATTTTCTAGGCCTTATTCAAACACAGGACGTAACTGTTTTATTTGCATGTCACTGAAATATTGCATGATGCATTAAATTTGCAAACATCCCAGCATGATAGCAATACAGTGTAATGATTTAAACTGAAAATGACACTAATGGATGGTGAGGACGCTGGAGGAAAACATTCAGACTGCTGTAAGTAAGGTAGTGTACTTAACTACACATCATAGCTTGGTAAGTATGTAAAATAAAGTACTTTTATTTCACACTGACATATGAATCAGTTCAGTCAGGACCACTTTATTTCAAAATGCAGTATTACATTTGGTAGTAAAGCTCTGTTCTGGGGCCTCTCTGCCTCTCCTAGGCCTACGCAGAAAGCCTCTTCCCGTGCCTATGTGGAAAGCCTTAAGTGGAGAGAGCGCACCTCTCTGCCCTTCCATGTGCAAATGAGGAAAGCCTGGGACAGAGAGCAAACCTCCCTGCCCTTCCATGTGCCTACATGGAAAGTGGCAAAGACCTCTCCAGGAATAGAACAGAGTCAGCATCAATAACAAACAGAAATGACACTGAGAAAGGAGGAACAGTAAGAAGGCCAGAGCAGTTTAAATAGGGCACCCTGAATCAGATACGCCAACTGGTTAGATAGAAGGGAATCATGTGACCCCTCACTGGGCTGTTAGAGAGAGAATAAACCTTTTTATAAATTCAATTAATACATAATATTTTTGCCCTTTCATGAACAAAACACACACACACTTTTTTTCTAAACTTATTAGGGCCTGCACTGACATAATGCATCATCCAGCCTATGCTATCCCAGATACAGTATGTCCCTTGCCTTATCCCTTAAGTCCTAACCCTTACACATCCATTGAAGAAGTGAGGACCAACCAGAATGTCCTAATTTTCCAAAAAATGTTCTCACGATCAATTTCAAGTGGTCTCCACAAGGACAGAAAGACAAGAAAACACACAAACACACAGCACACATATTTCAAGACAGACTGGGAGCCTCTTATCATACTGTGTGTTTACCTCCTCTAAGACACTGTTCACGCTTAACTATCCACAGGTGAGTTGAATTTGGAGGTAGGACACATTATATATATACACACACACATATGCCCACATAGAGGTATGCATGTTCACATGTATAAATAAAACACCACTCAGACACATACACTGATTTATCAACACAAAAACACACGCAACATACCACAGTCAGATCATCACATATGAGCATGCATGTGTGTACGCACACACACAGAAGCACACAGTCTGTTAGTGATAGTCAAAAACAAGAGAACCACTCACACTAACTTCCAGGTAGATGGATATGCAGTCCGCTGTGCCAAATGGCCTCTTTGATATGGTTTGACAGTGTGGAATAAAATGTGACATGCACTCAATTTAACTTTTCACAAAACCTGAAAAAGTTCAACACCAACAATCCAAGCAATGTCAAGGTAAGGCAAATGGACCTATGTGTCGCCTGTTTGACACTTTTAGTGCTCAAATGATAGGGACACCGTCTTAATACAGAGTTGCAGCAGTCAGTTTGTTCAGTCCATGGTTTGGTTGTCTGAAAGGTTAAAAGTCTTTAGCTTCTCATGTTTCTCTGTTATTTTTATCCTGGCAACAATAGGGACTTGACATGTGAAATCATTCAACATTAAGCTTGATTTTCAAACCACCAATGTGAGTAAGTGTTGTGTGTTTGAGAACTACAGTGGAGCTACAATGGCTTTATATTGTGCGTCATGGCATTGTCGTATTGTCGCCTCGCAGCAAGGGGGTTCCTGGTTTGAACCCCGGGGTGTGGGGGCCCCCCTGTGCGGGGTTTGCACGTTCTTCCTGTGTCAGCGTGGGTTTTCTCAGGGTACTCCAGCTTCCTCCCACAATCCAAAGACATGCAGGTTTAATTGGTGACTCTAAATTGTCCATAGGTGTAAATGTGAGCGTGAATGGTTGTCTGTCTCTATGTGTCAGCCCTGCAATAGACTGTCCAGGGTGTACCCTGCCTCTCTCCCAGTGTCAATAGCTCAGGACAACCCCCGATATGATAAGTGCTTATGAATGAATGTTTGGAGCTACAATGGCTTTACAGTCTTTAATCATCAGTTAAAACAATGGTTTCTTAAAATAAAATGGAGGACGTCAGATGCAAAATAGATTTGTTTAAGGTTTTTTCCCATTTACAATAACAATCAAGTAGTTTTTGTGCTTGGAAAGAGCACATAGGAAGTATACCAAGATATTGGTGACGTTATCTCTTAAATTAACTTTTCCTTTTATTTAGATTTCTTTAGACTTCTAAGAATAAAGTGTCTGTAGTGTGGTATTTTAATCACATTATGTTCCCTTGCTGACCTTCTCAGCCAAAAGGGTTTACTAACTCCAACACTAAACAAAGTCTACAACATCAAAGAATCGTGTGGAGCGACTTCCTGAGTTTGCGGCTAGTGAAGGAGACGGAGAGGAAGCAGGTAGGTTTACACAACTGGGTTTACTGGTGCAGACACAGGTGTGTGTGATTCAGTATAAAGCATTCCTGCTGAAGGCATGCGTCTCTGCGCACACATACACACGTGCGTGTGTTTATAGCAGCGTGCAACCAAAGGAGCACACACAGGTGCATGTGAAAACACACAGGCAAGACATACCAAGATGCATTCGTAGGGACAAACGCTCAGCCGCTCACACATGCACACACAGTTATCTCCGCTGCAGACGTGCATGCCAAACAGACAGCTCATTCCCTCGTGCTTCTGAGAGAGTCCAAGAGAGTAAAAATGAGTCTGAGATCTGTATCAGGGCATTTAAATCAGAAACAGGTGCAGGCATGCTGTCTATCCTGATCTCTCCCTGAAACACACACACACACACACACACACACACACACACGCATGAATATACATCTTCATTTTCAGTGTGACATTATCTTGCAAATCTGTTAATTGTATTTAAGGAGAATTAGATTACCTCTGAACTCTGACCTCTACGTAAATGTACTTGTTTGCCAGACAGGAAATTGCTCTATAACCATTACATGGCCTTCAAGTCAGGCCAGAGCTAAGTGAGATACAGTGTTTCAAATTAGTCTCACTTCTCTTTTTTTTTTTAACCTTGTAAAAGGCTCTACTCATAATGTCCTGTATCTTTTCAGGAAAACATTGCCCTGGGATGATTATGAATATATAAAGATAATATGTTTGGTGACAATAAACTTCATAACAAACGTGTCAGTCAGCTGTAAAACAGAGCAGAGGAAGGATGGAGGAAAAGAGTTACTACTTGTGTTGTAGGAAGCACCCAGTCATGAAGTCAGGTTGAGGCCGTAACTGTGAGCAGACATGAGCCAGAGATGAGTTACTACACCAGGATAAGTCTGGTCCCACAGGGAGATGCTCACATCTGAAACAAACATACCTGAGGACCTGAGAGAGCCATGAAGCTGGCTGAAAGAAAATAGTCATTTTCTTTCTTTCCATTACTCCTCTATCCTTTTTTTTTCCACAATTCTCTTTATTTCCACATCTGTCTGAGTGGGGAAATTTAATTTCTAAACTATTCAAAGCATTGTAATTAGTCATGTTGGATGGTTACTCCAAAATCTAATTCATTATAGTACCATTAAATTAGGATTAGGAAACAGAGACAATGCTAAAAGTATGTGTACGTGGTTTAGTAATAAGTTAAAACATTTTTCTTTTTTGGGGAAAAATCAAAGTGCTTAGTAAACACCACAGTGAGCATTGTTGCTGCCTTTATGTTTGCCAGATACTTTGTTACTGCATATGGTAAGAAAGTACTGACAGCACATACTGCCCACTGTTGGCCTAGTGGGGGAAAAAGAGAGCCACAAATGTCCTCCAAAGACCCCAAACAACCACAGACTAAAATGTTGGTGCCCCCGTCCCCACAATATACTATATATGCTATATGCTTAATAAATTACCTCATCATCAATTAATCCAAAATATTTTACTGCTTCCAGCTTCACACCTTTGGATATTTGCTGGTTGTCTTGGTTTTTTATGATGGAGTTTTGGACTGTAAATCAAACAAAACAAGTGATCTGCAAATGTTGGAACCTTTGAACTTGACATTGTGACGGGAATTTTACTTCCATTTCTGACATTTTAGCCAGTTCTCATTACCAGGTCACAGAATACCGCCACTTTGTCAGTGATTTTGGCATCGCATGGCAGACACCAACTGCCACCTTCACGGCGGTATGATACGTCACTGGGTAGTGTCAGTTTGTAACGTGGCCGGATTAAACCTTTTCAGGTGTTATGATATGCTGCAGGTCAGCCAAACGGCACCTGTTGCGGCTAAACCTATTAATGTCCTACATTGCAAATTAATTTAGATCCAACATTTAAAGGGTTCCTCCTTGGCTCAGGTTACATTCTTCTATCAAGTTTCTGCTGACAAAAGTTATTACTAACGAAAGTAATGCATTCATGAGAAAAAAGGAGAACCTTTTTCTTCTTCTTTTTCTTGTCAGGGAACTATATCGCTTCACTTTGTAAGGTTGGATCAACTTTATCATGACAGATGCCACATGTTAACAGGAAATCTCAGAAAATACTGAGACACTGAACGGCCATTGTTTCCAATAAAGACATCCCGTCATGCTCCAAAAACAGTTCAAAAATTTAAGTTCAAGACATAACCTGGTCATCAGTTAGACATCCTTCCTGGGCGTTCTAGCAATGTCAAAAAATGACCTTAACACAAGCAGGCCTGTTCAGCTATTCTGCTGAAGTTAATGTACACAACATGCATTCAGCAGGTTTATAAATCCTAAAAAAAAAAAGAAAATAATATCTCAACTAAGTCTAAAATAACAAGGCAAAGTTGAGTCGCACAAGACATGAACCTCAGTCTCTTGGGTGAAAGTCTTGTGCTTGAACCATTCATCTTCCTTTCTACATGGAGTTTGTGGCTCTTTATACTACATCACCTGACTTTCTGGCAGAAAGCCCTGAAGATATTGTTCTTGGAAGTTTATGACTTTATAATCTCAAGAGAATATTCAAGGTTTTGTTATGTAACTTTGTGAGTTTTTTCTTTTAAATTTACCCCTTTAATATCAGAAAATCTGAGGGTTTTTTTTTTCTGAATATCACCCCCTATTTTTTTAACCTACAATGGCAGCTTATACGTCCTTGTACTATTCTCCAGACACTAAACTACACAGGACAATAGAGCTATAGAGCATCTTCCATCTGAAATGTTTTCCCGAGTCTCTCTGCCTCAACTAATTTCCCTTTAGTGATGAAATAAGAGCATGAGTGTGAGAGAGATGAGAAGTCCTAAGTCCCTCTTCTCCCCCGTCTGCCTATCACAATTTATTTTCCACTCATCCATATAGATCTGGCTGCCTCTCTCCTTGAATCCCACTTTCTCAATCAGTCACTCACTCTCATTTTTCAAATAGCTTTCTTCTTTATACCTCTCATACACATCCTATTCAGATTTGCTTGAAAAACAAGTTTTGCCACAGCTTTGTCGCCCTCTCTCTTGCTGTCTCTCCTCTTTTCATACTGCCACTCCTTCCATGTCTCTCTGCAATGGTTTCCATCTGCCCTCCGTCTCTTCACCACTTGAAAATCTTTCCACCTCATACCAAAACCTCATACCAGTTCAAATCTAAATGCTAATGACAGTTAAAGTCCTTGACCCTTCCCTTCCGTGATCTTCCTCACTGCTGAATTTTGTATGATGGAAGAAAAAAGAAGTAAGAGGGGAGAACGGAGTTTATTGAGGAGAGGTTAAAGGCTACTGGCCCTCATTATAAAGATCTGACAGAGGGAGAAACGGAGAATGAGACAAGTGACAGACAAATGGAAAAAAAGGCAATCTTTGAGATTAAAAATGCATATATAGTGCTTTTAAATCAGAGGCCTGGGGTCATGCAGGCTCAGAAGTTTAGGTGTGGGTGCTTGAATTCATGGCCTTTAATTTGTTTGTGGACCCCTTTCATATCTTATACCAAGTCTTAACCCCATGCATGATTGAGCAGTAGGTTAGATGAACTTTCTTATTAAGTCTGCATATATTAGATCCATATTAAGGGCTAAAGATAGAAGCCAAGATAGCCAGGAAGGTGATTGACAGCAGACATTTAGAGTTATTGAAGTGTGTTTGTGTCTGTGTGTTCATGTGAGAGTGTGTATGTGTGTTTGAATGGGCAGTCAAAGTGTTTGTGTCAGGTATTGAGCTGAATACTCTTTAAGCTGCTGACCTTCAGACGCAGCTAAATGACAGGTAGGTTCACAGCCCTTTGGTTTAATAATGAACCAGCTGACATTTGAAGATTAGATCAGCAGCTGCATCACCATCAGGACTGAAGAGTAACAGATTACATTCACAGTTGTGGTTTAGATCCAAGGCTATCGCTTTTATCCACAGCTATCTACGATGGGAGCAAAGGTTAAAGACAAGAAAGAACTTGACTGGAAAATGGCAACAGGGAGTGCGTGTCATGACTACTAATGGATGGTGCAATTTGCTTTGGTATTGATTTGGTAGATTTGACATTCTTTAAAATAAAAGTCATTATGAAAAACAAATGGTCGTTTGTAGACTAATGTGTGGAGCAAAGCACCGGAGATACCAAGTTTAGAGGTTTGATTTTTATTGGAGTCATTTGGAGCTCCTAATGAGATCATCCAGCTAATGACCAAATGTTTGTCGATTTAATCTAATCCATTAGTTACCTCAGTAAAACAATTACAGATACCCCTGGTTCACGCCGGGGTTTATAAAATGGTTTTATGATCAAATTTAATCTTCAGTGATGACACGATCACAGAAACAACAACAAACCCACAATTTAGTAATTTAGACTTACTTTGATGTGGTAATGATCTATCTAATCGGATCTTAGCTCATCGGAAGTCAGCCTCCATCACTGTGTGCAGAGCGAGGGCACAAGTTGCTCATAAAAGAAAACAACTTTATGAACAACTTTATTGTCATAGTTCATTACCACTTATAGGCAAGAGGAATTAACAACAAATCCAATGTGTTCCCCATTAAAAAACAATGTGAAATCTGTTGTTAATTTTGTGCCAGATTCAAAAACAGTAACTCTGTCATGGCTGCTTTTTTTCTGTTTTCATTTGGCAGACTTTGTCAGTTGTGCATTTGGAAAGAATTGAGACTTAAAAAACTGAGTGAAGAGAAGCATCTTCAAAGCTGTTTTATCCCCTGGGATTTGTTTTGGTGAAATTATGAGCCAGTTTGCCTACTGATGAAGAACTGTGGCTACACACTGTAGGTTTAACTGTATCAGTCAAAGCTCTCACTACTCTCACTACTGAAAGTCATGCTAAGTGTAATCTGAGATCCATAAATATCTTGTGCTTAAGATAACTTTGGTGTGGGAAATGATCTTATGAATAAGTAGTGTTAATGCAGGACTGTCATAAATGAGACCCCAGCAAATTGTAATGTGTTCTTTGATTAAACAGTAGCGTTGTGAATTAAACTTGCCACTTTCCTTTCATTCTGTTGTTTTGGCTGTCCACAAAAGTCTAAAGTCTCAAAAAAACAACAACATAAAAACTTATGTTATTCTTTCAGTCATATTCTTTCAGTCATATGTTCCCTGTTATGAACTTTTTTCCATTCCAAATTAGGCCTAATGTTCCCTCAGCCCTATGTTCCCTAATTTAGTTTTTTCCCCACCCCAAATTAGGTCTTGTGTTCCCTCAGCTGTATATCTGTCATGAACTCTTTCCCAACCCAAAATAGGGCCTCTGTTCCCTCAGCCTTACATTCCATCAAGGCCTTATTTTGTCCTGATTTAGGTCCAGTGTTCCTCTTGAACTTTTTTCTATCCTGAATTAGGCCCTGTGTTTCCCTATCATCCCTCAGCATTAGAGCCAGCCCTTCCATAACTGGGTTAGGATTAGAGGTTAGGCTTGCCCATGTTGTTAAAGTGGTGAAAACATTAGGCCTACCTTATTGGTGGAGGTATTGATCTGAGGGAAGGATAGGGCTGAGGGAAAACGGACACACTCCCAACATACATTATGCTCTAGTGTTTGGCCCGCAGTACATTTAGTGGGTACTATTGCCCAAACACTAGAACGTAATGTAGTCTGCAAATCAAAAGCTGTCCCTTCGAAAGGAACTTAAATCATTACTGTGGAACAAAAAAAAAAATTATACAAGATAAATATAATATAAATCTAACCATAGTTCACACTGTCCGAAAGCACATAGTGATAAATAGCTAATTGTACGTGATGTAATATGCTGTGTCTCTATACATCAGTGTTGTATGTACTTACTAAAAGGCTTGTTTTGTTTTCAAACAGGTCTCTTACCTTGTCACCGTGATGAATTCCCTACATTGAACTGTTTGAATTGAATTCTCTTAGTTCACTGGGTACATCACTGAATCAGCCAGAGTGCTTTTACATTTTGTGCCAATTAAGTAATTTGCTCCTCTATAAATTACATGATTTAGTGTTCATTTACTGTAAAGAAGGTGGCTGTTTTTCATTGTATTTTGATGGTTGTCCAAAACGAGCAAAAGCAGCTGATATTTTATTTTATGGTCCGAGCTTTTCTGTGTTTGTAATATGATATGATTTACAACATGTCGTCCGAACTGTATGTAATGGAATGACTAACACAACATTTACAGTCAGAAACAATCATTTTAAGCTGATGTTCTATTTTTTTACTGGGGAAAATCAGTCTTAGTGATTGAAGATGTAGTCCAGTACTCCAGGCTCTTGTCAGCAATAATTAAGAACAATTACAGTTTGCAGAGCATGAAATGGCCCCATAATAACATTTGCAAGTCGACCTCATCTTACCTTAATAACATGTCTATTATAAAGTGTAATAAATTGTATTGATGAGGTCGACAATATTAATGCTAGTACAGTGAGAGCCTCCCCAGTGCTATCCTTTGCTCCAGCCAGAGGTATAATTATAAAATGTCATTTCACTCCATCTGCCTGCAATATTAACAACTACTTTTATTAAGCAAATGTTCTGAGTTCATGATGTTTAATGAATGCCATTGATTGATATTGTAATCAATTTGGCTAATCACTTCTTGGCACTTACAGCATGCCGCCAGCTACAGCTTCCATCCACGTTATGTAATCAAGGAAACATTATGCAAATTGTTATGGTAATCAGAGAGCCGGAGGGTTGTGATAGCAAAGTCTTGAAGACACTAACCTAATTATAAGGCTGTTGTTCTGTCAACAAAGTGTTTGCTAATGGATGGGTGGAACAACGATAAATATACCACTGACAAACATCAAGAATGTGGATGTTAATATGCCGTATTTACTTTGCAATATGTTGTTTTTCAGTATATTTGTTTGTCTTGGTATGGATGAGCAAGATTTTCCTGTGTGTGTGTGTGTGTGTGTGTGTGTGTGTGTGTGTGTGTGTGTGTGT
>JAPZEB010000011.1:5237221-5249633 GCA_029783705.1 Chaetodon striatus | reverse complement strand
AATAAATTTACTTCAAGTAGACATACTTCTCACGTGTTGTGTTTCTTATTCAATGTTTGACTCTCTGCTGTATGAGTAGTTAAATATTGACGGTACAACTGCTTTGTTGAACAACTACATGAGAGTGAACTGGAACATGACTCTCTCTGTTTCTGTGAAAACAGATTATTAGTCATTATTAGTCTTTTATAAGTCTTGATAGCTCACCCAGCTTACAGCCACAGTATGTCCAATCATCACCTAGAGAGGCAGTAATGCATGATGAATGAGGTTTGTGATGGTTGCAGTTTCGCCCCCAAGGGGGAGGCCAACCATTGGTATGAACCATATTGGCATAGCTTGTCAGGAAAGGGGCTACATAAGGCTCCAAAGTTGGGTTAAATTTTGGCAAGGGAACATCTGGCATGGCCATTTTCAGTGGGGTCCCTGAACTCTCTCCTTAAGAAACTTTTTGTTTTTTATTTTTATTTAACCTTTATTTAACCTGAACAACCTCTTGAGATTAAAAATCCCTTTTTTTAAGAGTGTCCTGGCCAACACAGGTAGAAACATCAGTTACAGACAGACAACATACAGAGTTTCAAATTGTGTCTATCCTGCGATAATAAAGACAATGCTGTAGACTGCACTTCGATGTAAACATTCATCAGTTTAAATTATTTCATTTTTACTCCTGGGTCATTTAGGAGCAGGAAAAACATTGAATCTAGCATCACAACAAAAGACATAGAAAGCAAATTGAGAACTATGTAAAGTTAATAACCAAATTAAAATTAATGACCATCTATTATTGACATCTATTATTACTGTGGTGATTTTTTTTTTTTTAGATTTCTCCATAGAATCTGTTGTAAAATTGCAATATCACCGAATTCATACAGGCATTGTAGTGCAGGGAGCTGCTGCAGACAAAACAACACACACACACACACTCACACACCACTCACACACAGGCTTGCATTTATCCATGTTTGCTTGCCTTGGGGCAGTGTCAACCTGCTTCAGGGTTGTTCTCGCCATTGTTTTTAATGAACTGGATGTAAAATATTAGAATAAAAAAACATTTCCTTTAGCAATCCTTGAATGTCCAAGTAACAAATGTAAAAAAAAAAGGCTTGCCTTAGTGGACTCCATTCTAGCAGTGGATTTGATGGCTCATGCTGTTATTAGTAGTACTGGCAGTAATGATGCTCCAAACTATGGACCGATGCCCAGGCTGTAAGAAGCACAGATGTTCTTTTGAGGCATTAAACTGACGGTCTTCTCCAGTGCAACATGGACTGAGTGAGAAAAGTCTTGCAGAGTACAATGGAAATGAAGCCCAAAGGAGAGAGGAAAGAGTCAAGGGGATAGGCTTTGGGAAATGATACCTGTAATAATTATAATTAAAAAGGTAAGGCCTATGGGGGAAATAAACAGACACAACTGAAAGAACAGGGACATAAAATAGAAGTGGGTAAAAAAAAACAAGTGTGTTAGCGAACAATGGTGTAGGAAAATGGGACTGGGGGGTAAGAAGGGTGGTGGAGAGGAGCCTAGGAAAATTGAAATACATGTAGCCAGAGAAGAACATAGACTTGAAGGAGAGGGAATAGAAAAGAAGCACCAAAGGGTAGAGATGAGTGGCAGAGCATGAGAGGTGAAGAAATGGAGGGCATAAGGAAATTTAAGTGGAGGAGGAAGGGAATTGAGGGAAGGGACAGAGGGAATTAAAGTGCAGAAGAAAGAAGAGGCAAAGTAGTGTGAGGGAGTAATTGAACTATTCTCACTCTGGGAGGCAGTGAGAGAGTGTGTGTGTGTGCATGGTTGTGTGTGTGTGTGTGTGTTAAACAGTTTGAGAGCAACTAAGCTTGTAATAGGAGGTACTCTCTATCTTCTTCTCCTCCTCTCTTCCTCCCTCCTAACCAACCAGTGTCCCTCCTTTCCTCTTTTCCCTCCACCGCTCTGCTGCAGTGACCAGTGAACAACCCTGCTGAAGAGTGTTTCAGCGTCAATAATAATGAGGGAGGGAGAGCGATAGTGTGAGCAATGGGGAGAAAGAAATATTGCTCTCCCTCCCGTGGCTTAGGGGAGTACAGCACAACGTTAGGCACTTCAGCGAGTGCGTGTGCACGCACAGAGATACATAAAAAGCTCGACGTAGGCCTATTTAAAGTGCATGTCAGGTACCTCCATCAATACAAATAGCTGTTGGGAAGAGTCTCTTAATACAAATGAGAATTGCTTTGGAATGAAGGAAATTACCTGGAGAAATAAGAGCACAGGAGCACAAAACGGAATAAGGGAATAAGGAAAAAAAAGTGTGGGTGTTGGCAGGTTTGTAGCCAGGGCGGCACCAAGTGGTCAGGCCATGACAATGAATACTAGATAATACATGATCATGGAAATTATTTTGTGTTGGCTCGTCTTGAAGCCAAGAAAAACAATAGAAAGAAATGAGAAGGTTGCCACGTATTCATAGAATTGTAACTCATCTCATGGAAAGACTTTTGGGACAAAGCGTGGATTCTATCCATCTGGATGGAAAACATCTACGTGATCTAAGAGTGACTCACAAACACATTTATTAGCTCACTCACTCTCTGATACAGTTTCTTACGAAGGCGTCTGAGGTTTAAGTGGGGACAAGCTAAATTTAAAAGGATGGTGCAGATTTTTTTAACCCATAGTCAGTGTGTTATCTACAGTCAGTCGACACTAGCCCAGTTTGGAGAAGCAGACAGGAGTACAGCCACGGAAGCTAAGCAATGTACTGCTGTGATAGGGCTTGGCAGCAAAATGTATTTTAGTCATTAAAAAAGGTCTACCTGAAAAAAAAATCTAGATCAACTTGGGTGGACGCCATACTCAAAATGTTTCTCCCACTTTATCTTTCTGTCAGATATCCCTTTCCTTTGGCACTACATGTTCTCAACCATAGAACTTCTCTATAGGCATTATGTTTTTGGGTTGTCCGTCCATCCCATTCTTGTGAACACAGTAGGTCAAGAACGCCTTGAGGGAATTTGCTCAAATGTGTCACTAATGTCCACTTAAATTCAGCAATGAACTGATGAGATTTTGAGATTTTGGTGTTTATAGGTCAAGATCACTGTGACCTTGCATCCATCTAGTTCTTGTGAATGTGATATCTCATCTCACCTTGAGGCAATCTCATAAACTTTGGTGCAAACACCCACTTGGACTCAGGAAAAAAATGATTAGAATTTGGTGGCTTTCTTGTGCTACTTATGACGGATATGTCACACAAATGAAACTCTGGCGGAAGTTTAGTGAGGTATTTAGTCAGGACTACACTTTGTATGCTTTCTGCCATTCACTCCCTGCACACATGCTCACTGTTTCAAGCTGTCAACTATGAGGCTGTCAATTGTGTCATCAGCTGTTCTACAGCTGATTGACAATTGACCAACAGCACAGTGACACATCTTCTGTGTCAGCCTATCGTTGTATTGCTTCTCTTTTTCTGCCTGTAGTTCTATCTTTATCTGTAGTTTTATCTTTACATCATTCATCTGTAGCTCCTGATTGAAATATCGACATTTGATATCCAAAAAGTCACTGGTCAGTTTCACTGTGTTATCATAATGTTCTGCAAAAACACTTCTCTGGCCATGTCTCAGCACCATAACTGGGGAACAGAAGGGTACCCATTTGGTCAGAAACTGGATTGATGACAATGATCTTGGTTACCCATTTTGAAACTGTGGTGACTCAATCGATCTTTTGTGTTGCCAGGTTGAAGATGTGTATGAAGCATCCATGTTTTAGAATTCGTTGCTTCTTTGTCGCAACATCCATATTTCAAGCATTGTAAACTGTCATGGCTGCATAGAAGTCAGACATGCATTTAAACTGTAACTCACCTTGACTGATTCATCGAGGCATCCAACCACGAGGCTGTAATTCTAGTTATTAGATGATTTACGTCCTTGAAAGGAATGGACTTAGGACTGAATGTCACAGAGAGACGAAGTCAATTAATTTATCCATTCATTCAAAGTACAAGTAGCATTTATTAATTCATTAAAATTTTAATGTAATGTAATTTTATTTTATTTTACTGGTCAAGCCATGTTTAAGGCCATTAATAGTTTAAATAGTGGCTATAATACATTCGATCTCAATCACTCCTGATTCTTGGTCCATTAGAAGACACAGTCTGTCTCTTTTTTGTGTGGATAATATCATAAACTCTGCAAACCATATTGTAAATAATTTCCCAGACTCAAAGCGGTGAAGTTTTCCTTCATTTACAGTCAGACCACGTACACTGTCTCATGATGCTTTTTTGACAAACATTAGCACCATGGTGAAATTGACCTGGGATTTCTATACCTATGATGTGTCCAATGAAAGAGTCCATTAGGTTTGCTCCATCCTGCTTTTCGTCTGCACGTATATTTTCATAACTGCAAATTAATTTTGTGTCCAAATGGAGGAACATGGAGTCTGTGACAGTGAAGCGCTCGGTTGAGACTAAATGTTTAATGTGCTGTGTGCACATGTGCTGAGGGATGTATACGTGGTGTCCCTGTGTGTATGTAGACTAAATGTTTAATGTGCAGCCACCGCTCTCCATTTTCTACATTATTAATCAGCCAATAAGGTGACTCTCTCACTAATCTCAGTGGGAATGATTTTGCTTTGCCTGTAACACTATCCACGGCACACAGAGACACACACATGAGTTATTGTACATAGGTTCATACTTGTAACCACATGACACATAACACCACACAAATAATTATATAGAGGTATATGGGCATAGAGAAAACCGTGCGCTGACAAGCACAGATCCAATCGATGACAAACTGCAGCAGTAAACCTCATCTAATTTGGAGCATATGGAGCATAATTAGGATACAGTTGAGATATTAACATTAATTGTGTTGTGAATTGTGTTGGTTGTAAAACACATGCTACATGTTTTGTAGAACTGCGAGTTAAAAGGAAGGCCCATATTTCCACAAAATGAGACTTTGTATATTCATCTTATTTACCACAATGAAGATAAAGTCAATCCTCTCCACTCTGGAAGTTTAAAATCCAAACTGCTTCTTTTACAGCACTGAGTGATCTTCAGCTATTTACCTTGTGTTTTTTTTGGTGTAACTATAAGAGGACATCCACAATATTAACTGAGGTTGGTCTCACTCTGAGGTCATCGAAATCCTGTGCTTGGGCAGTGACTTGCGGTGTCAGAAAAAAAAGCCGTCCTAGTCAAGCGGCGTTCGGTAGCGTCAGGGGGAAATGTGATGGGACAAGAACAAAAGCTAAGGCAGTGAAAGTCTGAATAGGGCAGGTGGGAGTGGTGGTGGATGGGTCTAACAAACATTGACTTTCACCAACTGTAGGAGAGCGGTGTTCACGTCCTGTTCTTTTTTCCTAAGCCTAACCACATGCATTTCTTTTTGGAGGACAAAAACATCAACTCAAGTTGTTGTACTGATGTAGTGCGTTTATTTTGAAAGAGACAGTATGTCAATGGTAAATTTACTGTGAAAACAGAAGTGTATTTTGAAAAAAGACAATGCATGTAACAGGCAGAAGTTGACATGGCGTCACAGAACAGCAACAACCAACGCTACCAGGGTACCTTTCCCGTTGTATCTGGACGTGGAAGGTCCATGACCAAACGTTGATATGGGACGAGGTTGGGGTGAGAGCGTGTTGACACAGAAGGACTTTGATTATTAGACTTAATCAATGTCAAGCCCAGGACAGACTGGACAGTATCCCCCGTAGTCTAGTTGTTGATGGTGGAGGAGTAAAGTCAACAGGTGATTTATGGAAAGCCCCTTTATTTGACAGTTGGTAGTAAAGAGAGACCGCAGACAGGGAGAGCAGGGAAGTGACTCGATGCAGGTCCCCAACTCTGATTGAACAGCAGTTGTTGTGACTACCTGGTGTGCATCTCACTTAACTGTTCAGTACAGTGCCTCACTGGAAAAAATACACTGTGGGAAGAAAAGCCTAAGGAACAATATCAAACCAATACTCAGGGTAAGCTTTCAGCTTTGTCTGCTTGTATTAGAAAAATGAACTCTTGAATCATGCCCTCTGCTCCCTGACTTCTCACTCAGAGAGCTGTTTTCTCACAGTCAATTGTCTCATTCGCAGGTCTCGTCAGAGTATTAAGTTGCAAAACATTGCAACCGAAGAGCCTCCATGACTGGTTTTCATTGACAGAGAAAACAACACAAGTGCTGTTTGGAAATACTTTAAAGAAATAAGAGGCAAAAGATACCAACAAGCCCTTTGGGAATCAAATATCAATATTTTCCAAGGTATTGTATCTTCAGACCCACAGGAGAAACTCCACAGCTGTCTAACCACTAAAAAAGTGCAGCTAAGGTCGCATCCATCAAAGATTTTACCTCCAGGATACTCCACAGCCCTAATATATACCTTAGTCTGAAGTGTTCCCTGTGCTTTATCTCAAGTTAGGCATTGATTAGTTTCATTACAGCTTTAACAGCAGCCCTACCCAGCATGGTACCTGCATTTCTTACCTATTAGGTTGTAAGAGTTTGGGAGAGAGGGCAGACATGAGAAAGATACACAGTGAATGCTGAACTAAACAAAAGGTGCCATCTTTAATTATGTAGTAATCATGATCTGGTTTCATGCAAATACAGTTAATGAAGATACAATAATATCTCATTATGTTGCTCTGAAATTCACCTACTTGTATGCTAAAACACAGACAGGTGATAATAGATGCGCGTTTATAATTAGCATGTGTACATACAGTATGTGCTTGCATTGTTTCAACCAGTAATTCAGAGCCTTAGAAGTGTTATTTTACGAGAGCTGATGCAGAAATTACAAAGGATGTGATCATCTTGATCAGAAAAAAGGGTATAATGTGGATGTTTGAACAGTCTGAATGTGTGTGAAAGTGACTGGGAGTCTACAGTCATGTCAGCAGCTCTGTCACACTGTATTTACGCTTTGAACCAAATGCTTGCGTCAGCATGCTAACATGCACACAATGAATACTGGAAATTGTGTTAGCATGCTAACATTTGCACTTAGCATTGGGAATAAAAAGACTGAGGTTGATGGGAATGTCATTAGTTTTGCAAGTGTTTTTGTCGTATACCAAAGTACTAGACAAATTAAAATATTGACCTGATCATGGCACTAAAATGAAATGCTAAAGGGATCATCGTTGTTATTTTGCCACATTTCATGGTGATCTAAAAACTGTCACAGCTCCACTCTCCCAGTTTCCCTGCTCTCCCTCTCCCTCTGTAATTTTCCACTCTCCCTGCCTCTGCTCCACTCTACCTGCCAGCCACTCCCACCTCATCAGCCCAGCTCCACTCACCTGCAAGCACAGCTGCACCTCATCTTCAATCAGCCCAGTATATAAGCCTCTCCAGCTCGGTCATCCTTTGCCAGATTGTTCTTCATCTTGTTGCAAAACTTTTCAGTGTTCTTTACCTGCCTTAGACTAGCCTTCCTCGTCTGACCCCCGGTGAACACACCAGCCTTCTGTCCTCAATCATGCGTTGTTTTCTTTTTTTTCTATAGCTGAGTTGTATTGCCTTTCATCGACGCCACAGTTTTAGTGTTCCCATTTGCTTACCTGTTATCGGCTGCAGCTCAGAGACTGTTGGTGAGACACTGTACGTGTCCTTGTGTGTGGGTTCTCTGTTCACCAACCTGTCAGCTCCTCGATCCCCTGCCTAGTCTCAACTTGCCTCCTGCTTGTCCTTTGTTAGTCCCTCTGCTTTATCCACCCACTCATCCTGTTCTGAACCCTTTTGCCTTGTCAACCATGTCCCCTGCTTGCCCCTCTTAGGCACCATCATCCCCCGACAGACTGAATTGTGCTGGTCCGTGGGCTCATGGCCTTATTTCTGGGTTCAGCCTGGTTCAACCCTCGAGCCTGAACCCCAGAGACTGAGTGGGCCTCCAGCCTGACGAACAAACTGTTACCTTTGTCTCTTCATCTACCCAAGTTCCTGTTTTACCTCTGTTTAAATAAAGGTCATTACCAACTGTCACTGACTTCCAGAGTGCTGCATTTGGGTCCTAAATACACTAGTCAGAATAATGATAATTCATGCGATATTTGACATGCTGGTGATGCCAGAGGGAAAACTCAAGGGATCACCAAAGTCATCGCAGGATTCATCCTGTATTTGTACACATTTTCATAGTAATCAATTCAATCCATCCCAAGGAAACCTATTATGTAGTTATATATTGATCTGTGCCATTGTTTTGCAAATTATGAATCTACACAAACTTTATTTTTATGAACAAGATTAATATGCATCAGCCATGATAAGAAGGCAGGAGATAAGGAAGGGACTGAGTTAAGTGTGCTGCTGGATTAGTAATTGGGAGAAAATATCACATAATTTTGCAGCAAGGAAATGGAGACCAAAGTCATGGCAGAGAAATTACACTTAACAGAGGGAAAATGTTCACAAGTTTTAGAGAAAGTTTCTAGCACAACTTCACCTGCTTTCACAGTGAATGGAGAAGGAAGAGAAGGTTATAGAGGTCAGAACTCCAGCAGCACTTGTAGTGTATATATAACATCATCATACAAGTGTTGCTGAAGTTTTGACCTTTCAAATATTATCAAATACAAAATTAGTCTGTGCTTCTAATTTATAGTTGTTTGATTTTTGCATACATGTTTTATTTAACTTTAATCATTCTAACATTGACAGAGGCAAATAGGCCAAAAATAGGCATGTAGAGCACTGTATTTTAGCACCAAATAGTGTTTCTCTTTTCTATTTCTCCCACAAGCAATATACCTGCAGTCTTAGTTTCACAGTGCAGGTAAGACCATAAATTCAGGTGTACTTTCCCCCTCTAGGTCTGGTTCAATTTAAGTTGTTTAAATGCAGCCATACAGAGACATTAAGCCCCTGTGCATCCATTTAAATTAATGAATGGTTACACATCTGGTTCTTAAGGTTTAAATAAAATCCCCCTAACCCTCCTCAGGAGGCTGGGGTTGTTTTGAATTTGGGGCATTGATTTGACTAATGCTCATTCAAGGGAGAAGTGGAAAATGATACAAAGATGCTCACAGGGATGTTTGTCCCTGGTCCTGTGGCCTTGACAACACACTGACATTATCAACCCCTCCAACATGCAATACGGAGAAAATCACATTTGTTTTCTTGCTGTCCACCCGATGCAGTCCACCGATTGACAGCGATGTCCAACTTGTAATTCTAAATATACACTCCTCACATTGCTACTGAGAAACTCGGAGACATAACATTTCATAGAAGCTGGAGGGGAAGCTGGGAGGCAGGTTTAAGAAAGCAGATATGACCATGAAATGTTTGGTTTATAAGACCATGAGACAAATGAATGTGATGAAAATATATACAGAAAAGTTTCAGCAATAACGGGGTTTCATGTTCCTGACTCCATCAGTTCTTGGGAACTATCCTCAGGAGAACCTTTGGGGATCACAATGAAGATACACTGCTCAAAAGAAAAATTAAGGGAGCACTTAAATCGCGCATCAGATCTTGATGAACAAATTATTCAACTTGAAAATCTTAACTGATGTACATTGTATAATTTGTTGAGAACAAAATGACCTAACAACGGTCAATGGAAACCAAATCATCAACCCACCAAGGGCTGGATTCAAAATCGCACAAAAAATCAAAGTGAAAAATTGAAACATGCGTGAATTTTATCACAGCAACTCATAATGTGACTCAAAAGTGTGTATGGCCCCCGGACGCCACATCTGGGCATGTTCTTGATGAGTCGATGGATGGTGTCCTGGAGGATCTCCTCCCAGACCTGGATCAGGGGCATCAGTGAGCTCCTGGACAGTCTGTGGAGGTGCTTGGCAGTATCGGATGCAGCAATAGGAAATGTCAAACTGGCCATGCTGGACGATGTCACAGGAAGCATGGCATATACCACGGCACCTACAGACTCTTTCACACCTGTTACATGTGCTCACTGTGAATCTGCTGTCATCTGTGAAGAGAACAAGGCACCATTGGTGGACCTGCCAATTCTAGTGTTCTCTGGTGAATGCCAATCAAGTTGCATGGTGCTGGGCTGTGAGCACAGCTCCCACTAGAGGACAACAGGTCCTCATGCCACCCTCATTTAGTCTGTTTCTGACCATGTGGTAAGAAACATGCACACCAGTAGCCTGCTGGAGGTCATTCTGTGCTCCTGTTCCTCCTCACACACAGAAGCAGATACCGGTCCTGCTGCTGGGTTGATGGCTTTATGTCTGGTGCAGTGCTTCCTTCAGATGGACTTAGTAAATGAACTGGCATTTGTACAGTGACTTTCTATTCTTCCAATTGCTTCTACACGACTACTGGTGGTCGAGCCTACCACACAAGTTGCCACCTGATCATCAGTTAAACATTCAAATGCACTCAATTGCATGTTAATGTTCAAGCACTGATATAGGGTTCAGTGTCTTGCACAAGCATACTTGACATACGGACTGGAGGACCTGGGAATCGAACCACTAATGATTTGGCTCAGTAGGCGACCTGCCCTACCTCCTAAACCATAGCTGCCCAGATACAGCAAACATTTGAAGATCAGTTTATTTGTCCTCGTATATCATTTAATTAGGGTTTTTACTGATCAATTAAAATTATGGCTGTGTATATATAAAGTTATGATAATGCCAGTCTGTTGACAGTTGAGCTAGAGGTAGGGGTCAAGTGGAGGACAGCTCAACCCAGGTCAGAAAATTAGAGGATGTACCCATTATGGTTGCCCAACAATATGATAAGGTAGCTATCAACATGCCTGCCACTGACACCTCAGAGCAGCACTTATTAGTTCACTACAAAGACAAACAAGGGAGCTGAACAGGGTGAATTCCTCATGATGCTGATTACTTGGCAGGTACAGCAGAGGGAAGAAATATAACTAAACTGATTGCGGCATGGAAGAAGTGGAAGAGCCCGGTGGAGTAACCAATCTCAGCTTGTATAATTGTAAATAATAGCAAGCTGCAGCCTGTTATATTACATGTGTCACGAACTCGATTCAGGCAGAACTGCTGAACTGATCTACTTAACATGTGAGCCTAAACAGCAGCAACTGTTGAGGCAGTAACAAACTGTAATTGGATTTATTACTCTTTTTTTTTTTCCTCTAATGATGCTGTCCAGAAACTATATCAATTGACTTTGTTTTAGTTCAAGATTTAACTAAATACCACTTCTGGAAAGTGTTCCATAGAGTCAATGGAAGGCTCAAACTAAATTAGAGATTTAATTTTCCTTCATTTTTCTAAGTTCGGTCAAGCTGGCCACGAATTGAAAGTCTCTCTTTCAGACCATCTTTCTTTGTCTTTGTGAGAGTCATAAAAATGACATTACCTTAAACTAGAGAGCCATTAGACTTTATTACTCTATTATGAGTTCTAATCCCCTTGATCTCAACATTGACAGAGAGTCAACTACAAACTCATTCACACCCAGGCAAAGCACGGACAAATCCGGCTGGAGCAATAGCGCAAAGGAACAGCTCCCGGTGCTGTCATTAAATTAAAGCACACAAAAACACACATGCACATGCATGTAATGAATGCAGAGACTAGAGGACTAGAGAATGACCCTATAATAATAAGAGCACAAGCATGCACAAACACATACGCTACTGCACATAGATGTAATACCATGCAGTAAAACATGAGAGAAGTAAATGAGCCACCCCTGCAACAAAGTGATGCAATGTTGACCTTGAGTGAGTGAGTGAGTGAGTGTTGAGATGTTGGCATGACATATAGACCCTTTTTACTGTTCGTAAACAGCATGACATTTTTTGGTGAGTGGGGCTTAGCTTGAGGCAAAACAGTTCTCCACAGACATTAGCTAGAGATAGCTAGCATGTTCTGTTGGCTTGTTTTCAAATATGGAGGAAGATGATATGAGTGGTGCATTCAGAAATATTCATTTCGAGTGTCGGAGTGTACTCTATCACAAAATAGCACAAAAGACAGTTCGTAAATTTGGAGCACTGTTGGAATGTACCGTTTGGTTATCCAGGGCACCGCACTCTGGGCATTTTGTCAGGGGAAATGGAGCAGCAGAGCAAATACAACGCTCCATTTCTTCGATCAACAGGGCTCTCATTTTAGTGTAGAGCATCAGACTGAATGTATGAACGCACCATGTCAGGTCACTCACTCTCCAGGGCTGCAAGTGTTGTGTGAATAAGGCAACACCGACCGACAGGACCAGACTGGCTGAACCGATTGCTAAAGTTGGGATAGCCGGCATTGTGGTTGATTATGATGCCAGTCTTACAAAGGAGGAAAACACTTAAATGGTTTTCTCTTTTGTTTAATTATTGCAGCTAACATTAGCTAATGCCCTAAAAAGTTAGTTTCATGAAGAAATCCAATATTCCTCTTAATACCTCTCTA
>JAPZEB010000011.1:5203805-5219116 GCA_029783705.1 Chaetodon striatus | reverse complement strand
GTGTTCTTATTGTGTTTAATGTTTCTTTTACTTCCTGAGTTTTCCTTTGGTAATTACCTCATGTGTTCCACCTGTGTCTTGTCCCACTCACCTGTGTGTAATTAGTAATCAACCCTATTTAAAGCCCAGTGTTTCCCCTATTCAGCTGCCAGATTGTCACAGTCGCCCTAGTGTGTTCATGCTCTCCAGCCTTTTACTCGTCTTTGATTCCTTGGTTTTTGACTCTGCTTGGATTTACGGACTTTGCTTTTTGTGTGATTTTCCTAAATGGACATTTCTGCCTTTTCTGACTGCCTTCACGTGTTTGACCACTGACCTCCTTTGTAAAAATCTGGATTTGCTTTTGTGTTTTCTTCTGCAACTGCTTCCCACTTCTGTATTAGATCATTACAGTAACAGTTCGGTTCAGTTTCAGTAAACGTGCACAAATAAGGACAAATTTAAAAAAAGAGTACAGGCAGACGCCTCCAACCATCTTCGTCTCCATCTCAGTATCTAACGTTGAGCATCAATGAGCCAGTAGGCAACATAAGTACTTGGTTAGGGTTACAAAAAGATCAACAGGTGACTAACACCAACCATAATCTTCCTCTAACCCTAACCAAGTACTTATGTTGCCTGACCACTGACCCTTTCTTTGTCACACAGTTGTTTCACGTGACAAATGACAAAATATCTCAGTGTTGACAATTAGTTTCACATGGTCAAAGTCCTGTGCTTGTTGGATCCACCCACCTCAAGCCGACTTTTTTGCTCTTTACACTATGTCCATTGCTCTGAATGTGATCAGTGATGCAAATGAGTTTATATTGGAGTTAAAGCTCAGTGAGTCTCGTACTGATGCTAGGGTGCATTATACGACCAAATCTGATGCTGAGGGCCACAGCCCAAGCTGTATTTTTGACACTCTGGGAAAGTGGCCATGCTGTTACAATATACTTGTGCCTGAGCACCAACTTCTCCTACTGACCTGCTTTCCTCACTGCTAAATGTCAGATTCAAACATTCTCTTCCCATAAAGTGGGACTAGACAGAAATAACCTTTCAATCGAAAGCTGTCCTTGTTTTAGTTCTGTCCCACAATCACAGAGATTTCTTCAGTGCTGACTTTGTACGAAACCTTGCTTGATAATATTCTATTCAGCCACACTGCATCTTGTTTGTGAAGCTGCATTATATGATTTTACATCAACGGTGAATCAGATGAGTTTATGATACCTTCTATAGCCAGTGCAGTTCCTCTGGGAGCTCTGCTCTCTGCCACACTCAAACATATTCAAACATGGAAGCTGCCCAGTACCACGGCAATCTGTTGGTCGTTTAGGAGCTTAGCCCAGCATCTCTAGTAATTATGTTTATTCTGGATGATTCTGCACCACACAAATTACGTCCAACATTCAGTGCCAAGGGAAGTGTCCCATAACGTATGGAGTGATGCAGACTGTAAGGGTGTGGAGGGTAGTTTGTGTCTAATCACATACCATATCATTTAATGGTCACCATTTTATTAATGGTATGAATATCTTTCCAAAACCTTAAAATGACCATTTACTCCCAAATCAAAGCTACTTATTTTTCACTGTACCTGTAATACCTATTTTCTTTTTGCTAAATCACAAATACTTACCACCAGCACCACTAAGCAAGCTAACGAAACACTTCAGCGGAGAAGGACTTCATTAATGTTTACATCTCACGCTGTCACAAGCATGAGCCTTTACTCAGTCAGTAGTCGACACAAATGCAGACAGTGCATCATTGACAACCTGAAAAATGGCACCTGAGCTCTGGTTTGGTCGACTGCCTTGCAAAATATTTGTAACACTTCAGCAATCGCTCAGTTACACCAGCTTCTCTCTGTTCCATTCTGGACAACTGTACAGCCGGTTTGTGTGTACTTGTGTTACAACAGCAGCTGCCCATGGTTTTGTTTTAACTGGCATTGTTTTGGGAATCTTTTTTCCCCCTATTGGTCAAAGAATGGAATAATGCACCCACCACCAGCTCCCATCTCTACACCATGACAACAGAATAAACCTCTTGTTTATACCAACAAGGTTTCACACAAATCTCACATCTGGCACGCTTTATTGTCGCTGGCAGGGAATTCTGTTTGGCCCTGGGGCTGACAAAGGCCTGCGTTACCACATTTGGACCTTCCTGTCGTCTGGCTCACATCCATAGAGTATGTTATAGTGAAAGAGTGGTGTGACAGGCCACAATGTGTGTGCACCTTTTCAATGGATTTTTCCATTTGTCCTTTGTCAGTATCAGGCCATTACTCTTGAAGTGCAATAATGATAGGTATTAAGACTGACTTACATACTTGGCTTACTACATAATGAAATACTCAAAAACTTTAATGGTGTTTTCAAACAACCTTTTTTGGAGTTGGTAAATACTTTCAAAGTGTTATCAACTGGAGGTGAAAGAACCTGTAAGTGGTATTATTTTAGCCTTATCGTGTGGGATTATGGGCCTGCTGAGATTTTCAGTGGGAGATGACAATAGATGTACTGTAGTGCACTAATACAGGTCTCTATCTCTAACACAATGCACTCCGCGTGTGTGTGTGTTGCCAAATTAATCGATCACACACACACATACACACACAGATTTGGCTGGCATAACAGGTCGCAATACCTTCCCATCTGTGTTTGTGCTTTTTTTAAGCTCATTTAGAGGCATCCAGCTCTTACGTAGGGTTTGGCTTATTAACAGCAGTGTGGAGATAGAAGTGGCTGCATGGTGGAATGAATTCATTTAAAATGAACGGCATGTCAGGAGCCACCTGGGAAATCATGGATTAGATAAAGCTACCTACTTATTCCTCCTGGAGGATAGCAACACATTACAGACAGTATTAACTGGTTGGATGAAGGACTTGGACATGGAGAAGAAAGAGACATATAATGAGTCAGACAAACATGTAGGCACAAAGAAAGGGTACCTTTATAAAAAGACTACAAATCAAAGCATGATAAAAGTACCAGGGTATTCCTGTGGGATGGAAATATACACATTATAGGCAGCAGTAAAAAGCTTAGTGACAGAGTGACAGTGAAACAAGGAGGATGTAAACAGACAGTTGATTCATGAGCTAGATGAAGCTACCTTTGTGGGAGCCCCAGGTTGTGCCTCTCTTGTATGAGCACACATTCAGTTCACAGAGGTCCATACTGAATCCCAATCAAAGTAAACATTGCAGCTTGCTGGATACCTGAGTAGGAAACAACCAAGCTGGCACTCAATGTGATGTCAGAAAGATATTAAATTTTGGTTGGAATGAAAATCGTGTCGACAATGTTTTAAAATTTTATTTGTTTTGTTTTCTTTATTGTGCAACAGACAGAGTACTTTTAGGCAGAAAATTAGAAAAGACTTTGAAATGATTCTTAAAATACCATCAGAAAAAAGTTAAGTACTTCCAATCATGTTTTTTTCAAATACATCCATGTGTTAACTTTTAGAGAAACTGAAGATTACCCCGGTAACCATGTGTGCTAACACTTAAGAGTCACAAACAGGTTTTACCTTTCTGGTTTTTTACTGTACATAAGGTTTGGCCAGAACAGATAAGGCAACAACAAGTCAATGAAACTATACTGGAGAGACTACATTTCACATCCAGTTGTCTAAGAACTGGCAGATGTTACTGCAAAGACAGACAAGTAAATGGCTTTGGGGTAGGGGACCATCATAAGGATTTTAGTGTCTGGGACACTTTACGGTTCTAACTTGCTGAGGGAACAATCTGTCTCATCTTTTCCTTGAAGAATTTTGAATTAGGTAGACAAGGTCACTGCTGAAAGGGCAAAAATTTGGGGTAGATTATGTTCAGTCAAGTCCCAGCTATATGCCCCAGGGGCAATGACTGGATAAGAAAAAGTTAAACGTGGGGAGAAAATCAGGATATTACTTTCTAAAACACTTCTATTTCCCAGGTTGAGGGGAGATGGGGCTCTCAGGTCGTCCCAGGGTTTTTGTCTTGGCTCTGAGCTGGGAGAGTTCCAAACTTACTGAATGGTCGATTCTTTTCTCAGTAAGGCACTGAGGTCTGCAGACGGGGCATGATGCAGCTGGATTTTCATGGCCAGGTGGGGCGATGATGAAAGGATCAGACTCCAGATGGCAGACATCACCCAGAGATCCTTCAGAGTCAGACAGCATGGTGGGGGCAGGCAGGGGACAATGGTGATGAGAATGACAGCTTTATCAGGGTGAGGTGGCAAACAGACTGCAATTCCAGCAAAGACACGACCTGTAATGTGTTGAATATGTAAAGAATCGGCTAAATGACGAGGCTAAGAGGGAAATTCAAACATAGGTTAGGAAATTGTGCTTCAGCCTGGGCTGAGCATCATAGCATTAATGAGATGGTTTGAATTATTTTAACACAAGCAGAAGAAGATAGAGAGTATGGGACTATTGGTAAAAACAGTCATGGGGCATGGTATGAAATAGATTATAAGCATAAATATACAAAGAAGACAATAGCTGGGATATGTTAATTTGGTGCTTGTTGTTCAGTTCAGTTACTGAAAGAAAATGTTGGCAATGTACATGTCTGCACACCACAAATACAATACATTTGCACCTGTCTTACGTATCGTATCACCTTTTTTTAAAGTGATGTAATATATATAAGTTGACTTTGTAATTGGGAAGTAGAGGCAATAGTGGATGGCATTGCAACTAGCAAGATGGCTGCTAAGCTGCAGACCACTGTTCAAGACCAACAAACAACAAAACTGTTGTTTTTTCATTGCTGTGTTTTTAGGGTGCTTTTTATTCTCCAAATATGAGTGTTTTTTTGTGACCCATTGTTGTGGTTCCTGTGGCTTTTTCGGCTTCAAACATCGGTGTTTTGTAACAGCCCACCTGTGTGTTTACATTGGCTTTTAAGGCTCTTAACGTGGTGTTTTATAGCAACCAGTTGGTGGGTTTCCTACAGCTTTTAGGCTCCAAATACAGGTTATACTATCAGACTTTTATGCTCTAAACAAGGGTGTTTTGTAGCAACCTGTCAGTGTATTTCCATCACCTTTTTAGGCTCTAAATGTAAGTGTTTTGTAGCATCCTGTCGGTGTGTTTCCATCAGTTTTTAAGGGCCAAACATGGGTGTGTTGTAGCAACCTACCAGTGTGTTTTTATTGGCTTTTTTAGGCTCCAAATGTGTTTGTTTTGTGGCAACCTGTCAGTGTGTTTCCATCAGCTTTTTAGGCCCCAAATGAGGGTGTTTTATAGCAACCTGTTGGTGCGTTTGCATCATTTATTTTGGCTCCAAACATGGGTGTTTTGTAGCAACCCATGGTAGTGCTTTCTTTGGCTTTTTAGGCTCTAAATGTGGGTGTTTTATTGCAATCTGTTGTTATATTTCCATCATTTTCTTTGGCTCCAAACATGGGTGTTTTGTAGTGACCTTTTGGTATGTTTCCATCAGGTGTTTCGGCTATTAATGTTTGTGTTTTGTAAAAAACCCATCAGCAAGAATAATGCCACAAAAACTGATTGTTTATTACCAAGACATCGTTGCTAAGGGGTACCTTAAGAAGAAACATGATCTTTTACCTGACCGTTACAAAGTGTTTTTTGTGCTTTAACATGACCACATGTAAACCACAGCACTGTTGTAATGTAAAGCTTGAATGTATCTACCACATAATAATGTAGAAATGTCACGTATCCCTCAGTTGCAGAGTATTTTTCCTGGCGATTGGATTGAGCTGTTTTAAATTATACATTCAGTCCCACACGGGTAAAGGATGTATCTAAGCCACCTGTAGGCAAAGTCTGCAAAAGTCTGATCTGTCTTCATGCTCTTCCCTGTGTTTACACATGGATTGGTGCCAGATCAGTTCACAGTCTTTATAAAGCTACCATCTGCTGTGGGATTATAATGCCTGGTGTAAAGTGAGGTTATGCCCGAAGAATGCATCATAATATTGGGTTTGCACACGGGCACTAATTTCATTTTGTCTGTGTGTACTCAGCTAAATGAAGCCTACAATTACTGTACAGTTTCCTGACTGTTTGTTTTTGTCATTCCCCTTTGTTCCTCGGCTTTTTTCTAATTTATTCAACTCTACACACGTGTATTTGTCAGTGACTCAGAGCAAGCCCACCATGACTGCATACTTGCAATGTGTCAGTTATCATAATCAACATCTCTCCTGAGAAACACTCTCACAGACTTACACCAGATCGGCAGGCAGAGTGGATTTTGTCTTTGATTTCTTCTACCAGATGACCTTTTTTTTCTACACTTTTCCTGAAAAAGGGCAATGCTATTTTCTGTCCTTTCTTGTAATCAAAATGCAGGGACTGTGCAAAATTCCAAGTTGAAGAACAAAGTGTGTAATGATTTGGTGTCATGTTTACCCTCCAGGAGCTAAAGTGAGTTATTGATGACTGCAGTTGGATTCTTGAAGTGAAATATTTGGAATTGAATCTGAAGCACATTTGAAGAGTTTGGGTAATAAGGGCAGGCCAGCCATTAGGAATTATTGGCAGGGGGACAGCATTTTCCAAATTGGGCTCCTTATCAACACCCACACCAGCACCCCCACCACCCTTGGCTCTTAACCAATGTGGGCGATTTCAAATAAGCTCCTGGCTGTTAGCCTTGCAGTGACAGAGATGTCTCTGAAAACCATTACTATATCCAGTGATACGGACCCATCCAGGCCATGCTCTGTAATCATATTGAGTATACGTATAAGAACAATGTACAAAAGGTCCAGTCAGTTATTTCGAGACTGAGACGGTTGAATTATTTCATTTGCCTTGACAATGAATGATCAGAGAAAAGTAGAATCAAACACTGATTGACAAAATTACTGCAAGGCATTAAATCAATCATGAGCAAACAAACAAATTTACTCTTCATCCATCACAATTTCCAAATCCTGTATTCATAATATGTTAATTTATACAATTCCAACACTGTCTGGGGCCCCAGTAGGCAGTAATATTCAAATAACACCATGTTGAAAAATGGCAATGCTACCTTTTGCCTTGCCAAAGTCTCTTGTAACTTTGGAGTGTTGTTTATCCTCTTTCTATCAAGAGAGTGATGTGGTCAGTAACAATGGGTTTCTTATGCTGGTTAGCTTCTTATGATATCAATATTTTCACTCCAGCTTTAAAACTGAGCCTGCTACAGCAGCTTTACATTGCTAGTCAGCCTAACTGCTCACCTTTGCCATGACCAGTTGTAATCCGATTGCAACATTTCCACAATAGCCGCCAGGGGTGGGTTATCAGATGACAGGTAAAATGTGTTGTAATGTAATGATAATAATAATTGTGTCTATTCTACAGGTCGTATGTAAATTGTTTTATTTAAGTGTTAACCCCTCCCCTCCTTGCGTCAGTGTCATGAAACCCCATGATAAGGATTCTGACTGAGGGCACAGCAATGTTCCACATTGGCCCTTTTACACTGCCTGTTCAAGGTGGGAATATCATGCCGTCATGCCGTGACCTTTAATCTGCCACGGGAGGTAGCAACAGCACAAAAATGATGTCCATAAACAGGCCATCTGCAGGACGGGACCATGGGCGGAATATGTTTGACATTTTGACCACGTGTGCAGCCACCCGCAGGAGATTTTCAAAGTAGCTGTTAGCCGTCAGTGGCTAACTCAAAGAAAAATAACAGCGGCCTTAAATGTCCATATCTTGGGAAAACAATAAGATTCGGGAGCTCCCTACCTTCCAAGCAGAGGATGAGATCAGGACTCATTTAACGGGAACGGTAAATGATTGTGATTGACATGTTTCACGTCTCTTTTGGTTGCACGATGCTGGAATGCAGTGTAAAATCTCTTACCGGAGTGGCATGATGCCACCATTGTTTGGCTCTGCATAAAAATGTGACATAAAGAAGAGACTTTGTAACAGCTCTATAGCACCATCTCTGTGTAAAAAGGGCTAGAGGCTTTTCTAAGCAGCTATTTTGTGGCTACATTGACCTGCATGTGTTCACCAAACAATTGCATGTGACCGTTTACCTAGTAACAGTACATACAGTTCTGGCAGGCACATTTCCCAAGTCACGTGGAAGGTAAAATTGAAATTAGGCCTCTTTGTTCGTGCTTAAAATGTAAACCTGTGCTGAGATGTATCAATGTTTTATAATATTTTTACAGAATGTGAGTTTGTAATGACTGCAAAGCCAGAGATCAAACAACCAACAGCTACAGTATGGTTAACAGCCAACTCATGTTAAACCCCTGAGCCACAGCTGCCCAGTCAATCCTTGCCTCACCAATTAATCACTGAATAGTTCTGGTGCAGGTTTGGAGCCATGAGAAGGCAACAGTGCGACACATTGTGTATTTATATGGGTTGTAGTGTTTGATTATACTGGGCATGCAAAAAGAAAACCTAGAAGAAAGAGATTATACTGCGGGAGCATTGTGTCACGTCTCCAGGAAACAAATATCTGAAACTCAACAGCTGTCAGGCCCAAGCTGCTTCAAGTTGACCAAAGTGGTGTTGCATGATGGTAAATATCCGCTGTTCTTTTCATTCATTTGTTTCATGTGTGCTCATGCTTTTTTCTTAACACATGCATTTAAGGAAACATGTTGCTTTAGTTTTATTTCACCAGCTTTAACACTGAGAAAATAAAAGAAGCAAAACAACGCTGGACTTATTAGTGCAATTTTTAAAAATGCAAACACAAAAAAAGCAATTTGTAACATTGCCTTCTTCCCCTAAATGCATTCACATTCATGCGGAGTCGTCATATTCTTATATTAATTGCCCGAGGCTAAAGAACACCATTTTATGGAAATAAATACTCTTTCCTGCAGACAGGTTTTAAACTACCTTGTGTATAAGGGGGAGAAAATGAATGCTCATTTATACCATTCATGTTCCTTCCTCAAAATTAGACATTAATTGCCCATTAGCTTTGACAGTACTTTGTCACAGACTCCAAATCTTCTCATTGTGCTAAATGGCTTCTGTGCCAAATGGTTTCATCCCTTAAATGAGAAAACTCACTGCCTGAATGTGACTCATCCAGTCCCTGACTGAAGCCAGGGCTGAACTCCTCCGCATATCTGCACAAACAGCATATATGTTCACACACACACGCACACAGAGGCAAAGATTCAATACAAGGCCTTTGATTAATTAAGACCTGATGCTTGGTGATTGCTCCTCATTCAGAGAGGATAGGGGGAGAGAAAAGATGAACATTTAAGAAAAAGGAGACAGAGAATAAAGTCAGGAGTGGAGAGGAGATAATGAAAGAAAGAGGAAAAAATGAATATGTTGTGTAGCTTTAGCCAAACAATCTGATCAGATAACATTTTGTTTTATGAAAAATGCACTTGGTAGACATGCTGATCTTGTGATAACCAGAAAACATTTTGCCTGCTGTCTCTTGTTTTTCAACGTAAATTGCTATGAAAGAAACTTTTCGCATATTAAAAGTACAAAAAGAATTTTAGAGGGAACAAAAACATGCAAATCCTTAAGCAACTTTGATGTCGCTGACATCAATGAGTCACGTCGATGTGACACCCATAATTACAGCAAAGAGTGGCCTCGTGGACATTATTGCTAAAATGGGACATTGTTCTCCCACATTGCTCCCTCTCTTCCTTCCCTCTGCCTCTCTTAATCTCCTTCTTTCTCCTCACTTCACCCCTCCTGCTGTAATAAATGAAAATTCTCGATAATTACATCTGTTTTGTACAGTCAGCACACACAGCTGGACGCAGAGGACAAAGCCATTATTTTGTGCTCAACCTCCTCATCCCTGTGTTTGTCTTTTACTTTCACTCTCTTGTTACTTTCTGAATTTATCCTAGCAGCAAATAACCTCTTAATCTGCCCTAATCATTACAGTTATATTAACAAGGAATCAAATGATTAGATGTAATGTGAAAGGGTTTCATTGTTGGTGACAAACCCTACGAAGATCCCCTCAGCAATACTGAGCATTTTAGCATCTTTTAGTACATTATTTTGGCTCTCAGCAAACTATTTTAGAGCAAATAGACTGTTTGGTTATTTAAACTGTTTTCACTCCAATGTGTTCTCATCCCATCTTGTCAAATACTGCTGCTTTGTTAGTGGACCTAAACATCAATATATCCCACACTTTGTACCCTGCAGCATCAGTTTTGGACATGTTGGTCAGTTTATGCTTGTTACATGCATTGTCTCTTTGCATAATACACTTTGGTTTTTACAAGAAATGTACAGTTTCTACACATTATATGCACAAAGTCTTTTTCAAAATGCACTTAAAACGTCAATCTTGGTTGAAACCTGGTTATTTGTTTAGTTCAGCCAGCCATCACATGATGAAAGAAGAATTAGAATTAGAACTAGGATTCATATTAGAGGTCTCGGCTCTGGTCTCATAACTCCCCACGAGGAAACACCAAGCTCAGCACATTCAGGAGCAGAGAGTCACAACAACAACCTTCCTCCTAGAGGAGCCGGTGGATGCTGGGGTGGAGGTAAGATGCTATATGAACAGCGGCAGCAAGCAACAGCATTTTATTTAATTTTTTTGGACTGGGTCAGGTGAAACAGCATAATATTTTATGTCCAAACATGTCTGCACCTGTGGCTGGATTCATAATATACTATGTAGTTGTTTCCTTCTGGTTGTAAATTTCAGGGGCGTAAATAATGACAGCGCAGGCAGTGAAATTGCACTGAGGCCTGTGGTGTGGGGGCCCGTAGAGAGCAGGCATGCCAACGATGTATTGGGCAAAGATTGGCCCTTTATTTTATATTTTGGGGGTAAAATAGAGCAGTCTTAAACAAAAATATATCCTTATTTTACTGAAACTATAACGGTGCTTTCAGACCTAGAGTTGTTTTGCTTTGGTCCAAATCAGGGGCTAATTTTGTCACTAAGCTGCATAGTTATCTAGAGTTGGTTCGTGTTTTCATGGCAGTGCAATTGCTGTGCAACTTTAATTTGATTGAACTGAACCAAACAGGGCAGGTGTGAAAACACCCTCAAATAAATATAAAAAACTATCTGATTAAATCAATAATTTGTCATTTTTCTTCGCAGTATCTGACGCCCTGGGAATGAGAACAGGCTGCAAAGGCAGCTTGGAAGTTATAAAGTGAGAGAAGGGAAGTTGAGAATATGAGAGACTAAGTTAAATAAAGTGGCCAACAGACACCCTGACAGAAGAGGGAGGTCATAAAGGGATGATTGAGAGATGGTGTAAGACAGAGGAGAAAAGAAAGGGGGAGAGAGACAGACAGATAAAGGACAGACAGACTGGCAGGGCGGAGGAGAGGAGAAAGAGAACGACACCCTGACAGGAAAGACTTTGCAGATCAAGCTGGAGCCTTGAATATGTAATGGGTTCATGATGGATGGCTGGCCTACAACCACATCAACTGCGTGTTACTTATGCATGTCATTAACTCACTCCATAGAGAGGAGTCAAACTGCGGAGCGAAGCATAAACACTTATGATGAATGATAGATGGACAGTCTGGCAGGTAAATAGGCAGGCAGGGAGACAGACACATAAATATGCTGGCAGACAGAAAAGCGGTCAAATAATGAGGCAGATAGGGAAATTAAGGCAGACTAATAGAAGAGTGCAGAGTTCCACGGATAAACAATTTACAAACAGGCAAAAAACAGCCAGACACTTAACATCACGCATTAACGCACTCAGACAAAAAGAGGCAGTTTATAGCTAGAAAGAGAAACACTGTTTACATGCACCCTGGTACCCCAATTACTGAGGATAATTAGGGTATTATATCAATTACATTCACATAGAGTGCAGTAATGCTCTTCAAAACCAGATGGATTAAAGCAATTATTTGTCATCTCTCACTGCATACTGTAGCACCTCTTGTTTGCTTGGAAACATTCAAGTAACTGCAGCCCCAAAATCCTTGAATCCTTGACTGAAGTCAAAACAAAATAAGTGTAATTATGAAAAAAAAAAGGAAAATCCAAAGAAAATGTTATGTTATTGTGATTCACAATACCAAGAATTGTGTTTTCTCTGGAGTGTACTTACTGAACATACAATGGCCAGCATACACATAAAAGACAAACCTATATGAGGCAGCATTTGGTCAGACAGGCGGATTAAAAGATGGAAAAAGAATTTTATCTGTGTGAGCGTTTTCTAACCTGCCAGTTCAAAGCTGGAGGTTTGTTTTAGTTGACTGGACCAAAACTTGGTCAAGGTCAGGGGTAGATCTTGATCACAGTAAAACAAGCCTACGCCATGGCTACACTGAAGATGTGACGGATGTGGACCGCAGGATGTATCTTTTTACTGGTTACACCTGCAGAGCACATTCGCCGTAGGGTTGTGTGAGTCACAGGCGAAACAAGACAGTGAGCTTTCATTTTGGGATTGTGTGGGATTGTTTCGATTCAGCAAAGTGCTGTAAAACTTGAAAAGTTTGTGTTATATTGGTAAGTAAACATTACAGACGACAGTGAGCTATGTAAGGCATAAAGTTACTAAGCAACCACCCACTAACTATTTGGAAATACAGGCCCACAGGGTGGTCAATACCCCAAAGTAGAGGCCCTGTTTGATACTAAGAAGTATGGCTAATTTAATCATCAATAATAATATAATGACAGGAAATTGTTGTTGTTGGCATGAGTCATTTCCTGTACATTGGTACTTGTACACCTTGCATAAAAAACATAAATAGAAGGCAGGCCTCTTTTTTATCTTTGTAGAGCGGATCTATGTGGTGCACTGCTCTTATCCCCGGTTTAGCCACAGGTTCTGTATAGAACGTTAAGCCAATTTTCATTGTGCTTATTTGGCGGTTATGGCTGATATCAGGACGGTGTTATCACAGAAGTGCAGCACCCATCATTTGACACCCCCCCCCCAGTTAACATTGTTAGTTCTATCAGTACTGTTGCCATTGTTTAGCACTGAGTTAGCACCATTAGCCACCTTCACATTGAGAACCATATCCAGACGACTCATAAGTCAAGTCAAGTCTTGAATGTGGCTACAGCCAAGAGTCTGAGGCTGACTTTTTTAGTTTTGCAGGGATTTGGTAATTAACCAAACAATTGGACACATACTGACGTGATGACGGGCTGGATGAAAATTTGAGGGATCGCCAAAGTTGTTGGTGATGTTTAGGGGATGTTTAACATGAATGTGTGGTACACCTCAAAACTGTGCAATCACTTTTGTGTTTAACTTATTTATTTAGTTGAAAAGTAATATTCTTTTATTTTGACGGTTTAAAATTGTCCTTAATGAGGTATGTGACAGTCATGTTAATTTTTTTCTCATACGTAATGTGAGGAAATATTGTAAATGTAAGCAGCACCCAAGTGGAACCTTTGTTCTGGAGGCAGTTGTGCCCCGGTTGTCTCAACTTGGATGACGAACTGAGCACTCCGTATCTTTACTGCTGCTACATTTTATCTGTATTTTACAGATTTGTACTTTGTTGCTGTGGTACCATATTTTGGGACTCGTAACAAATGTCTGAACCAAATATGACAGATATCCATCCAGTGATGGTTCAGATATTTCGGTCAAAACCACAAAGGACTTCTTGTGGTGGTAAAAGGGAAGGCAACAGATCACCAAAATCAGTAGGATTCATCCTCTGGGAACCATGAATGTCTGTTCAAAATTTCAAATCATCCAAATTAGATAAAGACTAGATGTTTTAATCTGGACAAAAGTGGTGGAACAACTAATCGACTTAACAGCGTTTGGGTGAGCTAACTGCTTTAGGTTAGTGGAAATGAAAAAAAAAAAGTACTACTTTGATTGACACTGGAGAGATTGCCAGTCTTCCAGCTACAAAGTCACACACTTTGTTGACCCAACTATTCACCCTGACCTCCTCCCAACACCTTAGTTAACCATATCACACTGCTTTGCCCTTTGCTACGTATAGTGCAGTAATTATGCCCACAACTGCGAGAGGACACAGATTGTTAGGCGTCTGAACAAATGGCCAAGGCTTGCAGGAAAGCCAGACATACAGGCAAATAAGCCAGACAGAAATAGACAATTACCTACACAGACAAAGAATGAAGACAGGTAAAAGGAACTAACAGACAGCCACAGCCCGAGCTGACCTCTGCAAAACCAGAGAGTGCAAATAAAGAAAAATAACAGTGTCTTTTAGTCATCACTAAGCTGACAGCTGTTTCAGGATTTCGTGGCTCTGTGTGGGTGTGGGTGTGTATGAGAGAGCATATGTCAGGGATTCAGGTCTAGGTTGACATGCTTCGTGGGACAAAGCCTGTTTTCACTATGCAGCCTGACATCTTCCTCCTGCAGACACCCAACAGAATCAAGATATGTGACTCTTTTCGCTTCCAAACTTTCATCCCATCATCATCTGGAGGCAAATGCGGGTCATTAACTCAGTGACAAGTCACTTTACCGTGGTTGAAACATGAAAAATTGTTTGTGCCTCGTGTGTCTCATACTTGAACATTGTCTATTAATGGAAAATTAGGAGTTCTGTTGCGAAAAATGAATTCTCGCAACACAAAATCTGAAATATAAGTTGTGAATTTGTGCCAGTGATTTTCTCTTTGACATGTATGTTGTTCATTTTTGAGATCAGGAACAAACCTCAAACCATTTTTCAACTGTTTGATTGCCATCAAGGACTGGATGTCGAACAAGTATTCACAATTAAACACAGACAAGACGGAAGTTCTTGTAATTGCTTCAGATAGTATAGCTTCAAAGGTTGCCCAGAGTATTGGGTCCCTTTCGTCGGCTTTATGGTCTAATTTTAGGATCCTTGGTGTTATTTATAATTAGGCCATGCATTTTGATCATCATGTTAATCACTGACCCATACTTGTTTTATTCAGCTAAGAAATATTGCAAAGCTCAGGTCAGTGGTGCCTCGACCTGAGCTTGAGATAATTAGCCATGCTTTTGCGTCCTCCGACTAGAAAGCTGTCGAAACAAATCTTCTCTGAATCGTCTTCAAATAATCCAGAACGCGACTGCTGGGCTGTTAACCAGGTCCAACAGGTCAACCCACATCACTCCCATTTTAGTTTCTTTACCCTGGCTTCCCATCAGGTTTAGGATTCACTTCAAGATACTTGTTCTCACATACAGAGCCCTCCATGGTCAGGCACCTGAATACATCAGTGATCTCCTCTATATCCTCCATACATTGGCCGTCCCACAATCCAGACTCAAACAAAAGGCCGATCGTGCCTTTGAAGTGGTGGCTCCAAAACTATGGAACGCTCTTCCATTAGGTCCGTGATCTCTTTAGCAATTTTGGAAAAACAAACAAAGACCCATCTTTTCAAAATG
>JAPZEB010000011.1:5019402-5033172 GCA_029783705.1 Chaetodon striatus | reverse complement strand
ACCAACATTAAAAAATGTAAAAAAAAAAAAAAAAAAAAAGGGTCAATTTAAACAAAAATAGAGCTGTTGCAGATGAAAAAAATATATCTTTCGGGACTTAAGTTGCTCCATATAATAGTCATATTATTGATAGTAATTGTAGTATTGCCTTTCCTCCTCACATGGAGCTTTTATTTATTTATTTATTTATTTTAGTGTGTGCACAAGATAATTAAACATGTAATTATAACATTAAATATAAATATAAAATACAAAAAAAGGGGTGTGTATAATAGTAATATTATTTATAGTAATTGTAATATTGTCTTGCCATCTCATACAGAACCCCTGAAGTCCTGAAAATATTTTTTTTTTTTACTAAGATTCATGTTCCCACAATATGATTATCTTGTGTGCCCAAAATAAAAATGTATAAATATTAAATATATAAATATAAATACAGAAATATAATACATAAAAAATATAACTTTTCAGTAATTTAGGGGCTCATAATAGTAGCTAGTAATAGTAGTAATATTATAGGCTGAAGTCCCAACAGGTGATTTTCGGGACCTCAGGAACTTCATCCTTTGAGTACAAGAAAAAAAAATGTAATTTTTCATGACTTTAGGGGCTCTGTATGAAAGCAACATAATTATGATAGTACTTGCAGTCTTGCTTTTGCTCTCTGGTCGCTCAGATGAATTAAAATAAAACACAAAATGTTGGTAAGCACTGTCATGATCGTAAACGTATATCACTTAAAACTGCTTATTAGTATAAAACTGAAGCTGCAACCAGGTCAAAATGACCTGTGCACTATAGTAAACTTCTCCAGATAGTTGCGCTGTATGAATACTGTTGTTAACATGAATCTGAATATCCATTAGTATTCCAAGATACACAACAAAATATTTCTTTATGTACATTTGTATTATTTTTTCAGTGTTAGTGAATCTTGATAAAAGAATGTTACAACTTCATAACAAGTCTTGCGGCCCAGGAGTTTAAGATACCGACTATGTCATCATAATACCCTTGACTGGATCTTGTCTGAGACCTTTGTCGCATATCAGGCCCCCAAAAACTGCTCGAAACTGTTTTAAATACGAAAAGAAATTAGCGTCACTTACGTGGTGGTTGTCTGTTCGAAGACATTTTAGCTGCTCAGCAGAGAAGAGACAGCAGACAGGTTTCTCTGGAGTCTCTGGATCAGGTTTGAAGTCTGTCAGACTGAATCACACTGATATAGGTTGATCCACCCTGTGGGCGGAGTGCTGAAAACTGTCACACTAAAATGATACTGAACTCAGTTTCTGTTCATTCTTCAAAAAGTCGAGGACACAGAGAGAGATGGGTATATTCCACTCCAAAATCCCTGAAGGTAAAGTTACTTTTTCAGCTTTCTTTAACTCCAACACACTGCAGTCACTTTTATGTATGTGATGTTTTTTTAACTTGGTCTAATATATTTGTTTGCAGGTCCTCCACTGAGGATTGTGATGATCGGAAAAACTGGAGTTGGAAAGAGCGCAGTCGGTAACACCATCGTGGGTAAAAAGGTTTTCCATTCTTCAGCGAGCGCACAGTCTGTGACGCGGAGCTGCGAGAAAGAACGGGTCAACAGTCGCAGAAAGATCCACGTGGTCGATACTCCTGGGATTCTGGATACGACTAAAAGTGCAGAGCACATAAAGACAGAGATTGCTAAATGCATCCAGGTGTCCTCTCCCGGCCCTCACGTCTTTCTGCTGGTCATCCAGGTCGGCAGGTTCACCAAAGAAGAATTTAACTGCGTCCAAGCTCTGGAGAAGATCTTCGGACCCAAGGCGTCCAAGCACATGATCGTTCTGTTCACGCGTGGTGACGAGCTGCAGGGCAAAACCATTCAGCAGTATGTGCAAAACGGCCACCCAAAACTTCGAGAGGTGATAAACAGGTGCGGTAACCGGTACCATGTCTTCAACAACAAGAAAAGGAGGAACAGAACTCAAGTGGTGGAGCTGATCAAGAAGATCGATGACATGGTGGCGGCAAACGGAGGACAGCACTTCAGTGAGGAGATGTACAAGGAAGCAGAGCAGACTCTGCAGGAGCAGAGGACGGACAGAGACACAGCAGAGGAGGTTTTAAACTTCTCCTTCATGGCTGAGCTGCTGCAGAGAGTCATTCTGTTTCAGGCCATACTGGCTGCTGCCTCACAGGAGGACACCAGCAACCAGGACCGCTCCGTCTCTGCCACATACTCCAACGTGAGGCCTGCTGTCTGACAGAAACAGTAATGATGCCAATGAATTGTAGAAACTGTGATTGTATTTGTAATCAAACGGTAACTCCGATAGTTGTTCATTGGTAAGCATTGTTTAGTCATGACCATTTATCCAAACCAATCACCAGAAAAAAAAAGTTGGCATTGTACATTTCGTCAAACCATGAATATCTTACATTTGAACGTTGTTATGTGGCAGAGGTTGAAACTTTCATAGGTAACTTATATTTTAAGCCTGATTGATTGTTATCTTCTTGAGTGCCCTTCCTTCCAGGGTATTTTTGCTTTGTATGAGAGGTGTAAACTGGGGTGACAGTTTGCCAGTCTTCTGCTTTTTATACTTGATGTGGCAGTGTACGTAATAAACCTTGGAGTCAACAAGGGTCTTTGGAGGGGTGAGAAAATGTGGCTGAATTTAACATTAAAATCAAGCAGACAGATTCAGGTTTGTATTGTGTCAGCACTGTACATTCCTGCAAACCCCTGGACATTAAATTTATACTTTATTATGTAGTGGATACGTTCAAACCCTATATTTCTTTATGTTTTAGCAATGCCGTGCTGAGTGTGTGGTTAGGTTTAGGCACAAAAACAACTTGGCTATGGTTAGAAAAGATCCTGTTCTGGCCTCAAATACCCAGTTTTTGGGTATTTGAGGTACAAACATTAATAAGATATGTTTAAAACATACAAATGTAATGTTGTTTGCAGAAATGTACAATACCAACATTTTCCTTTGGTGACTGGGCTGATTTATGTATTAACCATTTATCCAGATAAAGCACCAAACAGTACGTACAATACGTGGTACGTACTAACAGGATTTCCAACATGATTTGCTGCTTTTTGTTTTTTAAAATGTTATTTAAACTAAAGATGGTCCTCTCTTATTATGTCTGACATTTAATAAATTAGCTTTTAACAACCTCTCTGTTGTCCTCCAGTTTAGATTTTTTTTAGTTTTCTAATCATTTTATTCCTTCAACAGTACCAACATCTTTCTACATGTAATTCTTTTTTGTGTAATCTCACAAAATGAAGTAATGCTATATGGGCAAATGTTTGACAATTTACAATATTCCTAATATTTGGATATTTCTTGTTGTGTTTATTCCTTCCTTGGTCGCTGATATTTATTCTGCTCTGTTGTTTTATTTTCCATTGTCCAACAGCTTTTTTGTGGCTGTTAGACTAATTATTAAATGTATGACAATGTTAATGAGTTCAGAACTAGATCATTATCAGTATATCAGTATATATAGATCAGTTATTGTTTCATGTTTTAAAAAATCTTATCAAATTAAAAAAGCTTCCTTCAGCCAAAGAAAAAAATCATGTTCTTAATTATTATTCAATTATTTATTTGATTAGTCATTTAATTAGTTTTTTTGGTCCATGAGGTTGACTAATGAGGAGCATGTCTTGATTCAGTGCTAAAAAAAAGACGGAGCTGCTTAACACAAGGTTTACATGCATCACCTGATGCAGAGACATGAGGTAAACCTGTTTCCACCTGTTTGACAGTTTGCTGGGGATTTCAGTGCTGTCTGTCTGTCCGTCTGCGTCTCTGCTGACGTGACAGACTGGCTTCATGATTATGATCTGGGGTGAAGTATTTGTCATCTTGATAATTTTCTACACAGGAGCCAAGAAAATATTTCAAGGATTAACTTGGTGTCACAGAGAGTTGGTAAGCACTCTGACCTACAAGGTGTATTTTAAGGTTTTGGTTGTGAAAAGGTGTTCCACAAGGCTCAGTTCTGGGCCCTGTCTTGTTCTCAATTTATATTAATATTGTCTCTTCTCAACTGACTGCAATGTCAGTCTTTACGCAGATGACACTCTTCTGTATTGTTTCGCTGAGTCTACAGTTTATATTAATAATATTGTCTGTTTTCTAATTTACTGTAAAGTCAGTTTTTATGCAGATGATGCTACTCTTTATTGTTTTACTGACTCTGTACAATCTGCTGTTGAGAACCTTCCACTTTATTTTAGTTTTCTTCAAGATGCACTTTCACAGCCTTAGGCCCTGATCACACAAAAAGTGTTTTGCAGGTTGCAAAACACATGGCATGCCGCACTGCCTTTTTTTTCATTGCCACTAATGGAAATAAACACTTGCTGTGCCTTTTTATTGTTGCAGGCAATATTTATTTCACAGTAATTAGTATGAAGTTCCTGACATGTTGAGGTAGAGGGTACTGTCTGTAGTTCTGGTTGAGGGTGAGAGGCTGTCAGCAGATAAACAGAGATCTGTGTGGGCAGTACACCACCAGTTGGTCCAGGAGCTTCTCCTCCATGATGGACGTTTCCAGACATATTTTAGGATGACTCAGGGGCAGTTTGACAACCTGTTGTCTATGGTCAGGACATATAGCTCTGGATATCCAGCAACTGCTTCCACCAGTTTCTCCTCCATTGTTTACCAACTGTAAACTTGTTGATGTGACCACCACAGAAGGCCCGCCTCTCAAATCATCTGATTGGACAATGGGGAAAAAAGCAGAGATGAGCGCTTTGGTGCTCTGAGTTGACCTTTTTTCAACTTGAGGAGTTCAGAATGCACTGGCAAAAATGCGAGGCGCCTAGAGTGCAGAATTGCGAGGCGAGTAGCAACACGGAGTTGTTTTACAAAATAAATCCACCAAAGACTTGCGTATGTACAGTCGCCCCATCTGAATGCGGGCCACATTTAAAGGGCTAGCGTGTCAGAGAACTACGTTGCCTGACAAAAACAATGCCTATCCAAAATTTTGGCCCTATCTAGAGCCATGGCTTGTCCGTTTTGGGCTACTGTAGAAACAACATGGCAGTGTCTGTGGAAGAGGGCTCACTCTATATGTAGATACATTGGGCTCATTTTAAGGTAATGAAAACAAACTATGAAAACAAAGTTATGAATATTAGACTTCATTTCTGCCAATAGATGCCCCTAAATCTAAACACTGGACCGTAAAATCTAAATCATCATTTATCCAGCACGAAGCATCTACTCTCCAGTGACTGCACATGCCATTCCTGGAAGTGGACGTCGTGCTACACGAGCATGTTTTGCATAAAATCGAGCCTTTTGTCCAGCGGATAGTGCTGTATCAGCTGCTGAGGATGTGAAGCAGAGGGAGGGGGCCGCTCAGCTGGAGCTTAGCTGTTCCCATTCGTCTGAATGTCAGGACGGAGCAGAGCAGCAGGAGGGACGGGGAGCGTGTGTGTGTGTGGGTGTGTGTGTGTGAGTGATGCCACTAATGTACCAAAATACCAAATGTCCTCAAGGTTACTAAGAGAAAGGAGAAGTAAAGAAACCTGACGACATTTTACCTGCTGTCACTTCTTCAAAGGCCAGTTTAGGGTGAAAGGAAAAATTCAGCCATTAGATGTTGCTAAAAACAGGTAATGGCATTAAACATTGCATTTTGGCGTTTACTCCAATGTGCTGTGTTTATTTTTAATAGTGAATAAACAGTAACAAACTGCTGCTGGTGATACCTCCTGAAAGTCTGAATCCATCATAAAGTATTTTCCTATTCCCTGAGAAAGCTTGACCAAAGTTGCAGATACTGTAAAAATGAAAGTACATGACTTCACAAGACACTCCTTGAAAACATTTAGAGCTGTGTACTTAAGATATGTAATTATATGAAGATAGTAAAGGGTCTATTTTTCATTAAAATCTTTTTTTTTTTAACCAGAAACAGGGCATGTAGCTTTAGTGTCATTTTTCAACTCTCCTCCACTAGAGGGAGCTGGAGACCTAGGTTGGTTGATGAGAGCCTGTGTATTTCACTGTGTAACTGGTGTGTGTGTGTTTGTGTGCGTGCATGTGTGTGTTACCTCTGTCAGTATTAGAGCTAGCCTGAGAGCAGAGCCTGAACACAATCTTGTACATTTTGTTCATAATGTTCAGTTCACCTGTGACTGTTTTTTTTTATTAACCCTCTGTTAAACCAACATGTGAAGAGTTGAATGTTTAACCTGCTGATGATCTGGTTTTACAGTCTGTACAGCATTTCTCTGTGTAATTTATTGTTTTGTAACTGTGTTGAGTCATATTGTTGTTTTTAACTTATTTGATGCCGCAGGGCGACCTGACCTGAGATGAATCATGAAGTCTTTGAAGTGTTGCCAAAGTTATGATGTTGGACTCACTTTCTCTCACACACACACACATACACATGTATTCACACAGCAGATGGGAGTGTCTGCAGTGCAGCAGTAGTATCTGTCAGGGCAGCTGTGAACTGACTGTCTGTGTGGCTTCAATAAAACTAAACAGAAACCTGTTCAATGTCCTCGGATCTCCTCATGTTAATAACATATCCAAATTAATATTCAGACTTAATGACAGCGTGCGCCAATGACAATCAGGTCAGATCAGTATTGTGTGTGAAAACTGGAAATAATAATCTTTCTGCCATCAAGTAAAAACTTTACAGATCTTTTTAATGGAATTTTTATTTGGGTTGGCACTGAAGCAATTGGCGTGGCAGCCTCACAGCAAAAAGGTTCCTGGTTTCGAAACCAGGGACATGCAGGTTAATTGGTGACTCTAAATTGGCCGTAGGTGTGAATGTGAACGTGAATCGTTCTCTGTCTCCTGTAATAGTCTGGCGACCTGTCCAGGGTGTACCCCGCTTCTTGCCCGGTGTCAGCTGGGATAGGCTCCAGCCTCCCACGACCCCCAACAGGATAAGCAGTCACGGACACCCTTTGGGATTTGGAGCTCACTGTAAAGGACATGAATTCAATCTGAAACTACGGTCAGTTATGTCTTCTGATTAAGATACTGCTCGTGGTCTCAAAATTGTCAGAAAATATTGACACCATTTGCCCATCCATTAGCTATACCTGCCTTTCCTTTAGAGGGTTGCAGGGCAGAGTCCTGCACGGGTCCTTTTTTGAAAACCTGTGACCACCCATACCCATGAAGCTCAGTGCCAGAACTGACCTGTTACCTGTGTCCAACGACCCAACCTGCACATGTGATTTAACACACACAGGCTCCAGTCACTCACATGAAGCTGGGTTCTCCGTTATGAAATTCCAAATCCAGCGGATGAGACGTCTCTTTCACTGGCTGCGCTCGATGAAGGGCATTAATTAAGGGCGTGGTCACTTTGACTGACAGGCTATATGTAAGGCATGGCTACAGTCTATGAGTCGGATCCACTCCAAAGCTCCACCCTCTCATCCAAATATTGTTGCTCTTTGCTCCAAAAATCCAAGATGGTGACGGCCAAAATGCCAAGTAGATGCTTCAAAACAGGCCACAGACCAATGGGTGACTTCATGGTGGCTACATCTATTGTTTATACAGTCTGAGCCAATCACAGCTGACACTTGATGAGACGTTGGGTACACCTGGACAGGTCACCAGTCAATCACAGGGCTGACGCACTTGTGGACAGTTTTGTCAATAAACCTTACCTTTATGTCTTTGGACATCTGTGTGATGTCTTGGAATTGCTTGTTTTGTCCAAAGATCTAAGCAACGATATAAAACTGAGAAAGGAAGCAAAGCTGAAACCATCGCTGTCCAATGGAGGCCATGTAACTCTAAATTTGGTAGTACCCTGAATGATTGTTCCTACTTCCTCCTGTTATTTTTCCAATTTTTCAGCTCTGTCTTCAAAACAATACTCACATCTCAAAGGTGCTCAATTGGATTTAAATCAAGGGAACAAGAGGGCCAGTCAGTGGCATCAATGCCTTCATCATCAAGGAACTGCCTTCACACTCTGACCACATGAGGCCAAGCATCATCCTACACTAGGAGGAACCCAGGGTCCTCTGCACCAGGAGGAACCCAGGGTCCTCTGCACCAGCGTAATGTCTGACAATCACTCTGAGGATTTCATCCTATCTAACAGCACTCAGGGTACTGTTGGCTATGACACAGAGGTCTGTGTGACCCTCCAAGGATCTGCCTCCCCAGACCATCACTGACCCACCACCAAATGGGTCATGCTGGATGATGTTACACTCAGCATAACATTCATGGCGTCTCCAGACTCTTTCTCACCTGTCACATGTGCCCAGTGTGAACCTGCTCTCATCTGGGAAGAGAACAGGGTGCCAATAGGGGACCTGCCAATTCTGGTGTTCTCTGGTGAATGCCAGTCGAGTTGCGTGGTGCTGGGCTGTGAACACTGGTCCCACTAGAGGACGCTGGGCCCTCATGCTACCCTCATGGAGACTGTTTCTGACAGTGTGGTCAGAAACATGCACACCAGTAGCCTGCTGGAGGTCATTTTGTAGGGCTCTGGCAGTTCTCCTCCTGTTCCTCCTCACACAAAGGAGCAGATACCGGTCCTGCTGCTGGGTTGATGCCATTTTACGGCCCTGTCCAGGTCTCCCAGAATCTCCTCCATGCTCTTGAGACTGTGCTGGGAGACACTGCAAATGTTACTGTGACCACATGTATATGTGCCATCCTGGAGGAGCTGGACTTCCTGTGCAGCCTGATTGGGCTGCAGGTACCACCTCGAGCTGCCAGTAGTGACAAGGACACTAGCAGAAGACAAAACTAGAGAAGAATCAGTCAGGAGGGATAAGGAGAGAGCAACTGTCTGTGGACACCACATGTAAAACCATTCCCCTTTTGGGGACTGTCTTGCTTTTGTCTCTTCATTGCACCTGTTGTCACTTTCATTTGCATCAAAGCAGCTGAAACTGATTAACAATCTCTTGTGCTTCCTAAATGTACTTCACTGACTTGGGGTGATACTGTAAACATTAAGTGTTACTTAATTTTTTTTGATCAGTGTGTTTTAGAAATGTGTAAAGACATTGAAATTTTGTGGAGAAGTGAAAAATGAAGTGGTTGCCTTGATAGGATATGACTTGGAGCTATCACCTCTTCACCGTATCCTAGCAGCCAGAGTGGACGATGTGAGGAACAGCTAACGCTAAACTGATTGGAATACTCATAGCAAGGAGGACTGTTCTCAAACTTTGAATCTCTAAGGACGCCCCTGCACCGGACAGCTGGTAAAAGGAGGTATGGAGAACTATCCCTCGGGAAAAATTGATAATACTGAGGGATTTATCAAAACATGGCAACCCATCATGGACACAGTGGACCCTCTGAAGTGGACCTGGTAATAACATGCAGCAGATTATAGCATGTCATTTGTATGTCATTGTTTTGTTGGTGTTTTTTTGTTTGTTTGTTTTTTGGGGGGAATATGATAGTAAGGTTGTTACTCCTGCTGTTTTTGTGTTTTGTTCAAGGTGGTTCAAGGTGGTTCTGAAAATATCCAAAAATGGAGGCACATGAAACTGTGGCTGGAAACTAAAAAAAATAATTATAAGAAAAGAAGAAGGAGGTCTTGTTATAGCCATAACCCAGAGATATTCAGTTTACTGTCATAGGTGAGTAAAGAAATTGGGAAAATGTATATTTAAGAAGCTGGAATCAGAAAATCTTTAAAAAATTACTCCAACTCAGGGGTATCAAACATATGGTCTGGTCTGCCAAAGGGTCCAATTCAGCCCAAAAGGACGAACATCTACAGAATGTACCTGTCATTCTTTACACGCAAAAAAAGGGAAAATATTGGAGTCAATTGTACTTAAAGGTTATTGTGCGGTGGTTTTAGTGGTGCGTCCAATCTGAGATAAAATTGGGCTGTATGTGGCCAATGAACTAAAATGAGTAAGACACCTCTGCTCTACGTGATTAATCAGTTATCACATTAGTCGGTGATTACTCTGATAGCTGACAAGTGATTGATTAATCAATTCATCATCGCAGCTTCAACGTCATATAAGATTAAATAAGTAAAAGTGTGTTATGACAAGAAAAAGTATAAAGCACACAAGAATAAAACTGGAGAAGTTTAGAAAGACAGTAGATAAATAATAGAGAATTTAACAGTAGATCCCTGTAGGAATATTAAAAACATCCCATCATGACGCTGTATCATTGGCTGAACCACACAGACAGAGACTGACTGCAAGTTAATGTGAGAGATCCGTAACTCCAGAGATGTCTGAGTTTGAGTGCAGAGGCCTGCTTGCAACAAAATACAAAATATTAACAGACCATCTTCATTAGTTTAATTAAATTGACTCCACTTTAATACAGTCAAATCTTCCTCTGAGGCAGCAGCCTCTGCAGTGCAAACAGAGCAGACCACTAAAATACAGCACAATTTGTTAGAACGCACTAAAATGAACAATAATAATCTTGCTAATATGCAGACCATTTATTCCCCATATGGATCTCTTTATCATAATATTTGAGTACTTAGTATTTCAGCCTGAGAGACACACAGATGCGGGGGTCAAAGGTCAGAAAGTTCTGCAATGAATACACAAATATCTACAGGAAGTAACAGTGTTTGAATCATACAGTTAAGGGGGATTATTGTCACAATGTTGTACCCCTCTCATACTCCTAGTTTAATATCCTTATATTATTAGTTTATCTTTCCAAAGATCACTTTGATTTTGGTGTGACATCTGAACCCCTGCGGGATCACTGTGGTTGTACTCCATGAGTGATTTTGTACAGGACTGAGAGAGGCTCCCATTCATTCAGAGCTGCTGGGAGATGCAACTTTACTTACTGAATGATCCGCTTTCGTAATTAAAGGCTTGCTTGACTTTTAATGACCCCTGAACACAAGCAAACTTGTGGAAGTTATTCTAAGTGGAATGAGTAATGAGACGTTAACAGTGAACACTGAGCTGAAGCCAATTAGCTGCAGTGCAGACAGACTGCTGGGCGCTATGCTGCGCTTTAAAGGCGAGCAGAGTGCCTGCAAGGTCAGAGGGGGCTGGGGACAGTGTGTGTGCGTGCGTGTGTGTGTGTGTGTGTGTGTGTGTGTGTATCAGGAGAGTAAACAACATGCGTGATGTTGTTTGGACCATGCAAACATTTAACAGACATTTGCAGATTTGTTATATAACATGAGAAAGTGATACAAACATGACAAACTCATTAATAAAACTCTGCGTCAGTCTTAATTGATTAATTTCTGGAGTGTTTTTGTTGTTCTCATTTTAATCTTCACAGTTTCTGATGAAATGGGTAACAAAAAACACTGATATAATGTCTGTAAATACTTTTATCATTACCTCCAAACCTTACTCATCTAAGGTACTTCAATAACGAAATGTTTATTTAACGTAAACTTGTTGTCACAGGGTTCAGCTTGGTTAGTTGTTAGCTCTATTAGCTAAGTCAGTCGTTGTCGCTATTAGTGCGATTAGTTGTTAGCTCTAATATCTTGGTTAGCTGTAAGCTCTATAAGCTGGGTTAGCTGTTAGCTCTAATATCTTGGTTAGCTGTAAGCCTTATAAGCTTGGTTAGCTGTTAGCTCCATAAGCTCAATTAGTTGTTAGCTTTACTAGCTCAGTTAGCTGTTGGCTCTATTAGCCCAGTTAGTCGTTAGCTCTGTGATTTCAATAACTTGTTAGCTCTACAAGCTTGGTTAGCTTTTGGCTCCATAAGCTCAATTAGTAGTTAGCTTTATTAGCTTGTTTAGCCATTAGCTCTATAAACTGGGTTATTCCTCATTCATACTACGAGCAACACAGCAAAGTGTTAGCAGCTACATTATCACTGAGTCACCGTGTAAGTGTTGTTCGAGTTACTATAGCTACGTCATCACAGTGTGTCAGTGTGGCTGCTACTTGTCACAAAACCTCTCGACTGAATGCCATTTAACAACTGCAACAAGTGTCAGCTGATCTTTGCTCTTCCCAAACACATTTTCTATCGTCACTGGGATAACAGGTTGTCACCACTCTTGAGTCATAGCTAGCTAGCGACAAGTAGCATTAGCCATTTTCACAGAATGTTGAACTAAAAAGTACAATGAATCAGATGTTTTTGGGAATGTCACGTTGCTGTGGTGCAACAGTTTTTTTAAATGTATTCAACCTTTATTTAGACAGGTAGTCTTAACACACAGGCTCATTCTCAGGAGACACCTGATAACACTTTGTGCCCGTAGCGGGCCACCTACAAGGAATATCACAGTATATCACATATCTCAGTAACAGAGTGATAAAGGAGCAAATGTATAAGTTTAATATTTTCCACCACAGAGATGAACAACTCCACTACAAACAGCAGAGTGACATGGCCAACCCATTCCAGTGAGTAATTAGCTGGTTTATTTTGTGGTCAAAGTTTCATTATTATGTCTTTATAATGGATTTGAGAGTGTTTTGACAACACTGTCTTGTTTATATGTTCAAGTGCTTGTGGGAAAGCTCTGATTTCAGCCTAAGCCGGGAAATCTATTAAAAACCTTCACAGTAGATCGACTGCTTTACGAGCGTGTTTGTGACACGAACTTGAAAAAAGTTCCTGCACCACTCACACATACTAAAGTGCTTCTTGTGTCAAGCCCTGTACGCCTAATTATGCTTAACAGCATTATACAACACTAAACATACGACTTATTTTTTTTGGATCAGGTTTGGTAAAGGGAAGAAAAAGAGACACTGGGAGAGATCATAGGCAAGCGACACACTGTATAAGACTATTATCTCTCGTCCAAGAGAATCATTCAGTTCTCCGCGGGGTGTCAAAGCAACACATCTCGGCGGGGAGAAGACTAACCGAGATGATCTCACAGTATCACGGCTTAATTTTCTTTACTGGGGAATATTCGGCGGTAATGTAACTTAAATAGGCCATTGTGGAGCAAACTGCGTCGTTTTATATGGGACATAAAATCATGGAAACTCACCAAAAAGGAAGATTGGCACTTAGGCCTGCACAATGCGTTAAAATGGATTCTGAATGAATTACCACAAATGTCGTCCCATAAGGCCTGTACTCAGTATTTTCTCGCTTTGTGTGTGTGTGTGTGTAAGCATGTGTGTGAACGCTTGTTTTTCAACAGGAACTTCAGCTCCTCACTATTATTAACCCCGTACTCATATGTGAAGAGTTTAATTCCTAAATGAGCACGAAAAGAAAAGGCGTGATTAATGGCAAGAAAGAAATCATCTTTTTCTTTGTGTTTGTACATTTACATTTTACCAGAGCTCCTGTGCAGCAAAAGACAGGTGAGGGTTGTGTGTGTTCACATTCTTCGGGCTATTGCTGGGGTTGAACTTGCAACCTGTTGGTTACAGGAGAAGGGTATTCAATATGTGGCCAAAAGTATGTGGACACCCCTGTTCCTCGTTAAGGGTGGAATAATTCATTTGGCATGCAAAGGGGAATCCCAAAGGGGAATCCCAAAGGGATCAGGCTCATGTTTCCAAATAATTCCAGCCATTAAGTTTCTATACAAGTTAGGGTGTTTTCCCACCTGCCTTGTTTGGCTCGGTTCAATCAATTTCAAGTTCGTTTGCCCGCCAAGTGCGGTTCATTTGGGCAGGTGTAAACACAGCAATCGCACTCAGGTGTGCACCAAAACAACCAGACCGACACCTTCTTGAAGAGGTGGTCTCAGTCCGGTTACAAACGAACTCTGGTGCGGTTTGTTTGTGGTGAGAACGTGTTCCGACCTGGATCTGAACCAACTGCAGTCACATGACACATTGTTTGGGTTAAA
>JAPZEB010000011.1:4962657-4975855 GCA_029783705.1 Chaetodon striatus | reverse complement strand
ACCAATCAGACTGCAGTGTTCACAGCTCCACCTTTTAGTACCAGATCTGTGTGCTAGGTACCCCAACAGAGGGGGGTTCAATTGGTACCATCCACAACTTTTCACAGTGGAGATGGAAAAAATGCATACCGAACTGAACTGTACTGTACTGCTTGGTGGAAATGGGGCTAAAGGTGACTGTGACCCAGCTGCCTTTGAACTAACATGTTTAGATCTATTTGGTATACTGCATGTCACACTTGAAGTACAGACAGTCTTGTATAAATGAGTGGAGAGACATGAAAAATGCAGACACTTTCACACAGGACACATGGGGTCATTGAATGGTTTGATAAGAAGGAAAATAATGTGAATCAGTTTAACACCCCTGGGAGAGAGTTCTGGAGACTATGAGGTTTATGTTGGTTATAAATAGTTACCCATCTGTACATGCCGTGTTCTTTGAGAATCAGATCAAACGCAGCTGATTTCTTCTACAGAAATACCCACCGACTGTCAGAAAGTAACATTTGAACCGATAAGAATGACGATTGTTTTTCAGCACTCACCTCTAAACATTGCAGATTAAGTCCCTAGCCAATACCCATTCAGTCTTTTGCATTCTCATTTGCTCCTGTTTTAATTGGGTTATGGGTGTCACTTGGTGTGTCTCTGTCTGTCTCCGAGAGCCGTTCCATATTCCTGATGAGGTTCTGTCTTCTAACCCCCTTTTTCAGGCGCTCTAATCGCCTCTCACCGCTCCAGGCAACAGACAAACTGTACCAGACGCGCACGGAGGGGAAATTGCTTTTATTTTGGAGGGGCCTTGTCTAAATTAATTGTGATTTTTTTTTATTCACCGGCGGTTAACTACAATGTTTGCTCTGGTAACGTGGCCTAGATAAAGATATTCTTAACAACAGTGTGAGGATGAAAAGTGGTTTCACAACTACGGTCAACTTTTCTCCCAAAGCATGACTCATGCAACTAATGTCATGACAAGTGAGGCCCTGATCGGCCTGTGGTGGCATGTTCACTGTGCTGGAGAAGTGCAAGAGGCTTTCTTTCTTTATTTTGTTTTTTATTTTTGTTTGTCATTTTTGGATATTAAAAATGACTATGAAGACTTGATCATTTTCAAACTTTTAAAGATTTGTTCAATGAACTCAACTTCCTGAAATCTCCAACTGGGTCACCAAAAGACAACTTTAGCTTTGTACATTTCTGCAAACGATGAATTGGTTACATTTGTGTGTTTCATATGTGTCATACTGTTTCAACATTTCTAAAGTGATGTAGTATATAAGATGATTTTTTTATTGGGAGGTTAAGGGATGGTGGATGGTGTGTCACCTGGGAAAGCTGCCTGCCAAGCTGCAGACCACTATTCTGAACTAATATCAAAACTGGTGTGTTTTCCAGTGACATTTTAGCCGCATAGTGTGGTGTTCTTTAGCATTCCCTCACTGTTTTCCAGCAGCTTTTTAGCCACCCAACGTGGGTGTTTTTTAACATTCCCTTGCTGCTTTTCAAGTGTGTAGTGATTTTTTCAGTGTTCTGTCGCTGCTTTTCCAGTGGCTTTTAAGACGCTGACCGTGGTGTTTCCAAGTGTTCTGTCACTGTTTTTTCAACGGCTTTTTAGTCACCCAATGTGGGTGCTTTTTAGCATTCCATTGCTGTTTTTCCAGCAGCTTTTAAGTGACAGAACATGGGTGTTTTTTAGCATTTCGACACTGTTTTTCCAACAGTTCTTTAGCCACTGAACGTGGTGTTTCTTTGCATCACTTTTTTTAGTCACAGAACATGGTGATTTTTCAGTGTTCCATCACTGTTTTTCCAGCGGATTTTAGAGACTGAACATGATGTTTTTTAGCATTCTTTCTCTGTTTTTCTACAGCTTTTAAGAAATCGAAGTGAGTGTTTTTTTTTAGTTTACAATCACTGTTTTTCCAGCAGTGTTGTAGCTGCCAAACGTGACTGTTTTCAGCGACCCAACACTGCATTACCAGCTGAAATAGTGCCACAAAGATAGTGCCCGTTGTTTGAGCTCCCTAAACTGTGTATTTTAAGCCAAAGCACGATCTTTTCCTAACTGTAGCGGTTTGGTGCCTAAACATAACCACATGTTAACATTGCTGAAATGTTGAGTTACATAAAGTTTGAACATACACGCTATATAATAATGTGCCAGATTGTGGTTTGCAGAAATGTAAATTGGCGATTGGGCTGAAATCTCAAAGGCAAAGCATGAGAAATATTGTCTCCCCATGATAATCCTCTCCTCCCTCCTCATCCTTACTTTTTCCTACTCTCTTCTCCCCCCTTATCCTCCACTTTCTCCTCCCTCCATCCTCTCTCTCATCCTATCTTCTTCTCTGCTCTGCTTACCTCCTCCTCATCCCTCTACGACTCATCTGCCCACCCCCATCTTTAGTCTTCCCTCCGTACCCTCTCCCCTGCTCAGCCTTCTTGTCCGACAACTCAGCTATTAACCTCTGGCCTCGTGTCTCTCCTCCCATCACCGCTGCAGTAATTAGGAGGTCAATCCAACCCTCCTCCATCATTTACCCTGACACACACACACACATTTTTTCCCCTCTGATAGCACACAATGTGACACATTAATTGTGTTACAAGCTCCGCCCAAACACACACATAGAAATACGCAGGCCTATTTACACACATGCACACTTAAAACAGAAATATGTCAATACAAATTTGAAAAAAAAAACTTGACAATTACACATTGATCGCTGGTTTAAAAGCACAGCTGATTATTGGTTGTCTTTAATGATAGCAGTGAACTTGCGATGGTGGAGAGATCATTATTCAATATTATAATAAATAGTCCCTCCGTGCCATCATATCATACAGCCGCGATCATACAGTTATATGTATTGACATATTTTGCTTTGCATTCATCAAGTCTAAATGCACTGTGATAATAGTTACAATTTACAAGAGAGAGTACATCCTGTGGAAATTATACAAAATAAATTTTAATTATTCTTTGGCCTTTACACACCACTTTATTTTCTGTGCAACTTATTTGCATGTTGCTTTTGTTATGAGTACTTCAGTATTTTGCCACAAAAACCAACAAAACATGGAGACTGGCTGAAGAAAGAAAGAGTAAAATGACCATGACAAGCTAGGCTACTTACTGTTGTCCATAATTTCATTTCTAGTCACTATCACAATACAAAAATGCGTGTTTTCTATTAACGTTACAAAGTAGGACGATAGCAAGTAGGTTACCCACCCAACTTTTTAAGCCTGATCTCGAGCAAACAGCTGATAACTACGTGATTTGTTTACATGAAGACAGCCTCATAGAAATGCATATTTAATGGATTCAATGTGGACAGAGAGCTCTGATGTTTCATGATGCAACATATTAATCTGAAGCTCAATTGCTGTTAGGACACTGTGTCGTTATGTTCCACTCAGGAGCAGCGACATGTCTGATCCAGTGTTTGCACTTAATAGACCCTTTTAGGGCAGACATCACAATGATGTCATTTTATTAGCTGGAAGCAAAACGTGACTTGTCACCACAGGTTTGTAGGCCTCATATGGGTTCATGTTGTTGTGTTATAGGGAGCCAGAATAGACAGAGTCATGGGTCAAAACTTGAATTTGATCACATACCAGCCGTCACTGCCCGTCAACAAAAACAAAGTCAGTTATGGTGTGATGTGATGAGGCTTTCATCAGGTTAGGGAAAAAGTATTTCCTGTTGTAGGGATGAAGAACGTTATTTGTATTAAGGGTTATCATGTCCACCTCGTCAGAAACTGGGGAGATATTAAGAGGAAGATTGGATTTCCCTGTAATGCTTACTTTTTAGCAGATTAGCTAACGTTAGCTTTGATAGCAAACAAACTGGAGTACACTGTCCAAGTGCCGTCCTCCTTTGTAAGACTGGCTTCCTGTGACATCATCCATCCACTGAGTGAGAGCATACGGGTTGGCCAGTCTGGTCCCGTTGGTCAGTGTTTACTTTACTTTACGCGGTCCCGGAGAGTGAGTGACCTGACATGTTGCGTTCATAAATTCAGACAGCGCTCCGAATTTACGAACAGTCCAGTTTGTGCCAGAGTACGCTCCTGCAATCAGAACGAGTCTTTCTGAACACACCACTCGCACCATCTTCTTACACTGTCAAAAACAAGCCAAGAGAACTTGCTAGCTAGCGCTAACTAATGTCTGCGGAGAAGTGTTTTGCCTCCAGCTAAGCCCCGCCCACCAATAAATGTCATTCTTACTAACAGTTAAAGGGTCTATCTCATATCTCAAGGGCCCGACCCTACTGTCCTGTTAGGACCAACATGTCATTAAATCGTTTCATTTCTCCAGATTGTAGAATTGTTAAATATAAATGAATGAATGCTCACACACAGACGCATTCAATATGGTAATCTGATGCATAATTTCAACGTGTGTTATTAGCTAATCATGCATTTTAGAATATGTTCATCTCCATACTGCAAGTACACACACACACACTCACACACACACACAGCAGGGTTGACAGCACTGGGCAATGAGCTGTCAGAACAGTCTCTCTGCATCACACAGGTCATTGGCTGATCCCTGTCTGTCTCTCCCTCCACCTTTCTCCCTGTCTCCCTCTCCCCCTCACCCCTCCCCCACCCCCCCCCTCCTCTGCGTCTCATTAACACAACATACAATTAAAGTGTGTGTATCAGTGTCAGACCCCTGCTATTAGCACCTCAGCCTAAATGGCACTTGGCAGGGAGCTGAATCGCAGCTTCCTCCTCCCAGTCAAACGATTAAAGGCCTCAGACACGCGATCAACGCAGAAACACGTTAACACCTAATTAGCTTGACACAGCAGTGTGTGGTACTGCTGCGATGCTTGTAGGTGGACCGACACTGTCCGCGCCCCTGTCAACTCTGTTTGCATGTGATCATTTAAACAGCCGAATGCTTTTCATTCTCGTTATTAAAAAATCCTGCAATGAGAAATGACGATTACCTGGCTGTGTTGGGTTGTAGCAAAGTTAGCATATTTACAACAGTCCAGTCAAACTACGTCAGCACCATCACACTTCACTAGCTGGTGCAGTTTCCAAATTTTGCAACCAGCTAAACAAACAGCAGGCTTTCAGTCACCGTCAGAGATGACACCCAAAAGAGGGGTGAAAACGTGGGCAACTTTATCTGATGTCCCATGCACTCATATATTTAATTAACTTAGAAATAAAGCAATGTTTGCTCACAGCACACAGCACAACAAAGCTCAAACAGCAGCGTGGACTGTAGACGCAGGAGCACAGGGGAAAACAAGTCGAAACAAATCCCTTCAAAGGTCTCCAGACTGCAGCGATTCTCACACACAGACACACGCTCCATCTATCCCTCTTTCTCACACACACATACCACACCCTCTCCCACACTGCAGCAGTAAATATCTGAGATCTAAATCCTCTTCACAGCGTTGCCTAATTACTCCCAACAACATGGTAGCTGATTAACTTGTAATTGCTGCTCTGAACGCAGCCTGTCCCTCTCTCCTCGTTAGGGTTATTACTGACTATAATTACCGCTAATGTGCAGAGAGGAACACACACACTCACACACAGAGCCTCACATGTACACAAACATACATGCAGGTGGGAAGCTCACACGCAAGCACCTGAACACACACATATTCGCCTCCGTGCACACACCTCCGCCAGGAGAATACTTATTTTCTTGGAAACTGTGACCGGTGCACAAAGCAATAACAGTGAAATTTAGGCAACTAAATTCATTTTCAGTATGTTGCCTCAGTTAAGTGATGCAGTTCACAGCAGCCAAAATCCTGTAATGGTCTTCATAAACCTCATCACATCCTCAAATCTGACGTTTCTGTCCCTCGATCCTGTGACTGAGGCCTGGCTGCTTTCTCCCTACCATTTGTGACTCTGGCGTTGCACTACTTTTAATTTTATTTTAGATTAATTTGATAAAGATGTACACAATGACACTTTTTCTCTCGTCACATTTTGGTTAACAGTTCCAGCTGCCATCAACTTAAAGGTCCAGTGTGTACGATTTAGGGGATTTAGTGGCGTCTAGCGGTGAGAACTGCAAATTGCAACCAGCTGAAACTTCTCTCAGTTCGATTTCCTGTTGTATTAGTCATTCAGGAGGTTTTTATCATGAGCCGAATTATCCACAGAGGTCTCTTCTTCTCCAAAATGATAATTAAAAGCAGTAAAAACACTGAATAAAGCAAGTTAACATTATAAATCAGTTTCTCCCATGTTGCTTGGCAAGTTCCAGACGGGCCACACGCCCAGCACCTGCTAATCTGTGCTCACCTTTTTTCTGTGGTAACTTAAGATCGAGACGTTCAGGATGTTTTTATTGGGAGTCGAATTATCCATAAATGTCTCCTCTTCTCCAAAACAAATGGGCCTGCTGATTTAAACCGGTAAAAACACTAAATAAAGTCTTAAAACTCAGTGTTTTTCCGATGCTGCTCATCACAGAGGGGTCATGCACTAGTCACGCACTATGTCAGTACAACAACGCAAATTGACGTCCTTTTTCCTTCAACAACTAACGCAGTTTAGGAAAACAGGGTTTGGCTTTAGAATCGTACGGAACGTGAACACTGCTTTCCTGGGTGAAAGTCGGTATTTACTGGATTTTTGCCGCATAAATTTCCATCCTTGTCCTGCTGCGTTTCCCCCAAGTGCTGATAAACTAAAATGGTGCTCGGCGATGTTTCATGCTGATATTCAAGGACAGCTTTTTGCGTCAGTGTCTGACTCCACAAGTCGCTGCCAAAGCACCGGATGTGACGACTTGGAAGTGACACTGGGTTGTCCATTTCTACAAAAACATACCCCCAAATCCTACACACTGGACTTTTAAATATAAAACTTCAAAACAATTTAAGGGTGTGATAACAAAGCAAACATCTCCCCTGACGAATTATTAGACAGAGCCAATCTTTTCAAACCTAACAACAAAAACATGTATGTTTTGCCTGTGTTTACGGCATCAATAATTCACATTCCCTGTTTTGGAATAATAATCACCCAAAAACAACCTCCAGCAAACAAAACGATTACTAAAATGTATTTTCCATGTTTTTTAGGTGGGGGGATGCTTTAAGTATATCATGTCATCATAGAGATCATATCCCAAATTGTTTTGATATCCTGCAGGAAATCAGATAAGTAGCGACATATGTTTTGCATTTCCATAAAAGCAACATTTGTAGAATTAACGTTCTGCTTGTAAAACCCAAACGGGGAATTTAGGAACGCTCATCTGTTTATGAACTTCCTCGCTGGGTTCCTGTGAACAGCGGAGACACATAAACATACTTTTTTGCTCACTTGCCAGGTCATTTCTGAGTGGAGACTGTCTTTTTTTAAGCATATTTCAGCACTCGATCATGAAAACGAGTCCTCTTTGAGCCTTTGAACTAACACAACTGTGAGCCATGTGCTGACAGCATGGTGCCACTATTGTTCGTCTTTCTACGCTCACCCCGCAACACAAGGGGCCTCTCCTCTCCCCCTCTGCCTCCACTGTTTAAAAAGGCATTTGCGTGAATCTAAATCCGGCTTAATCGTAATTCTCCAACTAAACTTGCTGTGGAGAAAGCTATGAGCGCAAAGCTCCTTTTAAGTTCATAATCACTTTCTCCTTTAGCGGGGGATAATGGTACTACTTGTGGGAGATTTAGCCCACGTCTGACTTTCTCTCGTTCTCCCCTGCCCTCCCTCTGCGTCTCTCTGCGTTTCCCCCAAACACTATCTCTCTTTCTTCGGACCATTAGTGATATTGCCGGGCCGCAGACCTCTGTGTTAAGTCACTTAATCAAAAGCAATGGGTTGAAAATCTTGTTTGGTCTCTTACGTCTGATTCATTCCTGCAGACAAGAGCAGCAGAGAGACAGAGAGAGGGCCGGGGGGAAATAAATGGAGAGCGAGACAGATAAGTAGAGGGAAGGGAGAGGAAGTGAGCGAGCGGGTGTTGATAGTAAAGTGAGATGGCGAGGGAGGAAGTGTGAGAGAGAGGAGAGAGGACATTAGGTGGTGGTACTATGTGTTATCAGCTAAGCAGCAGCAGAAAGGCTATCATTGGCTCTTTCTGCCTCTGGGGATGAGGAGGCCAGTGTTCCTCTAACCACTTCTGACCACCTCTCATCCACACACACACACACACATACACACACACACACACACAAACACACACGGTATTTTCTCTAGTTCTTTTCTTTCTTCGTCAGATTCACAAAAAACCTTCTCCTCCTCCTCTCAAACAACACAAACAGAGAACTTTGAAGCAAAATGTTCCTAAAAAAAAATGAAAGGAAGTCCACACAGCAGATCCTCCAATTTAAACAACAAAGTTTGTTGTTTGTAACAATTCTCCAGAACAACTCATGTGTGATTTTATTCATTCATTCAGTCACATCTAAACAAACCGACAGTACTGACACTGGAACTGAACACATCCAGAGGCACCTGGTAGCTACACATACACACCCATAATAGTAATTTAGGTAATTTAATAGTAATCTACGTGGGACTACCTTTAAATTAGGTTTAGGAGAAAAAAAAAAGACTTGGTTAGGGTTAGAACAAGATCATGGCATAGGTTAAAATGTGAACCATATTTATCACAGACTGATATTCATGGAAGAAGGGAAAGATATCTGCCTGCTGTGATTGGTTGTTCCTCGTCACATGACACACAGTGTGCATTGCTGCTTTCCAAAAGTTGAACTCTGTTTATCGCACCCTGAAAAATAGGCACTCAGGAACACGTGCACGCCACAACGGCTTCACTCTGGCGTTTGAGCGCCCCTGCCACACGTCTACATTGAAAACAATGAATTTGAGAACACAAAGAACGCGGCAAATATTCTGCAGAATTTGTGGCTAAATAATTCCTACAACCACTGGAGGGCTTAGTTATTTGAGTGTAAACGTGTCTTTGTTGGACAATTAGTGAGGAAATTGATGCTGTCATTTTTCGTGGGAGGACAATCTCACAAATCGCAACAGAAACATGACAAGATATCCCCCCCTCGGGGTGATGGCTCACCAGGTTGAATGCGTACTATTAAGGCTGAGTCTTTACCGCAGCGGTCTGAGTTTAGGTCCAGCATTGGGCCCTTTGCTCTCCCCCGCCACTCTTTGTTTCTCTCACTATCAAACCAGGCAGAAATACCACCAAAAAAGACAGACAAAGAAAAATACATGTCCTCCCCAGTCTTAAAACCAAGCTCTGAATAGTGACAAAAACTGTATTTCAGGGGGCGAAAATAACACATCAGTCTGACCAGCCCAGGTGAATCAAAGAAATAAAAGGACAAAAACACTACACCCAACCCCCAGGAAAATGCAAACAGGAGAAATCAGCGCAAAATAAAATGGCGGCTCACCCATACAGCCTCAGTGCTATTTACAAAATGTTGTGAATGGACCTACCGGCAGCAGACACACCTCAGGCCGGGTTAGGGGCAGAGCAAGCGCCATGTCAGAGAAGGTCCTCACAAGTATAGAAGTACAAAAATACATGCATGTGTGTGTGTGTGTGTGTGTGTGTGTGTGTGTAGGAGATGATGGGTGATAGAGAGGCTCCATGCTCCATAGGGGGGCAAATGGAACATACGGAGAACCAGACCTCTCCTACACTAACACACACACACTGACACTGACACGCACACACACACACACACACACACTCACACATAATTTATTTTCATTTATTAATTCAAAAGAAGAAAAGAAAAGTTTGTTTCCCCTCCTCAGTGCAGCCTGCCAGGTTTAAATAATCGAGTGTTTGTCTTCTGGAGGATGTGCAACAGAAGAAGGAGGAAACATGAGAGGAAATAGTCCGTATGTGCTTGAATTCATCAGTTTACATCCATGAAATACATGTTCAGTGATACCCGCCGCTTATACTGTAGAAACAGATAAATACCAGCTGTAAAAAATTACTATTTGTCAGTGGTTGTACCTGCAAAACCTCGAACGTTTTGCACTCATGGCTCGGAGAGACAGACAGTTGGATTCCCCCATGGTTAAGGCCAAACCTTATACCATTAATGCACTAGCTTTTAACATTAATGCACTCGACCACTTTGTCTTAGTTGCAGAAGTTAAATCGGCAAAGTATTTTTCTCCAAAAGTAGAGAAATCTGAAAGCAAATCTGAAGATCTATAAGATGGTTTAAAAGTCATAAGTGAATTGAATTTTCTTAATTATACTAAGAGTCAAAAAGTGGGGTATTTGGTTGTGAATTACCCTATGATGCACATCAGGGTCAGAGAGTAATCTCTCCCCTCTTAAGACGATCGGAGTTTTCATTTCCTAATTGAGACAGAGGAGGATTGAGGGATAGACAGAGAGCAGAGATGGAAGAGAGAAACTGGTATAACTCTCTCATCCCTCATCTCTCGCTCTCTGTTAATAGCCTTTTATTTCATGTTTCTTTTTTACCCTCATTTCCCCCTGCCCCATATGTATGAGTGTTCAAAGTCTCCCGGATTTGGGACATTGCATTGTGGGATAGCACAGTTAGCAGCCCTACTTAGTGGAGTCAAGCCCCTTTTAAAACACCCTCGGAAATCCCTCTCAGGCCAAATCTTTTAAAGCCCTCCATCTCTCCCTTCTTTCAGAAATGCACAGTTAAAGAAGAAATGGAAAAAATAAAAATTAAAACAGAATTTAATCTGCTTTTTGGTACAGCAGAGGTACAGCAGATAGAAACAGAGGACGTAAAAAAGAAGAAGAGTTATGACAGGTGGAACTAAATGTGCTATAAAACAGCAAGAAAGCAATACTTATTCACCAATCCGTCAACACCACACACTTTGTGACTTTATCTATCAACTGTCAACGTAAACTACCCCAGACTGTAACAGACTCGGTCTGATCATTTATAATACACAAATCAAATTTGTGATTGATTTGTAACAAGCAAACAGTTTCTGCAAACCACAGATTTGTTATATTTGTACATTATCATGTAGCAGATATGTTTACACCTAACATTTCTCAACGCTGTGATGAAGGTGTGGTTAGGTTTAGGAATAACAAACACATGGTAACAGTTGTTTTGGTTTAAACACCCACGTTTGGTGGCGTCAAGGCCACTTGAAAAGCAGGCACAGGTTGGTAAAAAACACGCAGGGTCAGTGGCTGAAATGCAGCGATGTGTTGCTTACAAACACAGGTTTTGTGCCACAAATGCGGCTGGGAAACGCAGCAATGGTGCCACAAAATCAGCTGGAAAAGAAGGCATAGGTCAGTAAAGAAGACCCAGGTTAAGTGGCTCAAAAACTGCTGAGAAACGTTGCAATGTGCCGTTGAAAATACCTGGGGTCGATACTACAAACACTGCTGGGGAACAGAGCCAAATGCCGCAAAGAAAACCCAGGTTTGGTGCCACAAACACTGTTGGAAAATGCCACACTGTGCCTCTAAAAAGGTGCAGGTCTGGTGCCAAAAATGTTGAGAAATGCCATAATGTGTGCAAAAAGACACCCAGGCTCAGTGCCACAAACACTGATGGGAAATGCAAAGAACACCCAGGTTTGGAACCACATACATCGCTAGGAAATGTAACGTTTCAGTAAAAAACACACAGGTTCAGTGGCACAAATACTGCAGAATAACGCAGCAATGCTGCAGAGAACACCCAGATTTAGTGCCACAAATACTGCTGGGAAAGTCCGCTAGAAAAGTAGGTATGGGTCAGTGAAGAATACCCAGGTTTAGTGGCTCAAATTCTGCTGGGAAACACTGGAATGTGTCTCAAAGAACTCCCATGTTTGCTGCCAGAAATGCAGGTGGGAAACGCCATGATGTGTCTGTAAAACACACCCAGCTTTAGTGCCACAAATGCTGCTGGGAAACGCAGCAATGTGCTGCAAAGAACACCCAGTAACACAAAGTATTAATTGAACAAACCAGTAAACTATTTCAGAACTATGTCATACCCTTATTACTTCCCTTGTCCCTATCTAATATTGATGTGATTTGTTTATTTGAATTATCTCAAGAAAAATAATCAGAGTGTTTGTGTTTCTCGCGCTCTCACTCCCTCTCTGTGCATGTTTCTGATTTAGCATGTGTTGCTGCAAGTGTCACTGATTTTTGGGAGGTGTGGATACTTCACATCAAACACACTCCAGCACCTGTACACACAATCATCCGCCTCCTCGCTGCCACAGGTGTACTGTTAAGAACACACTCTGTTACAAACACCTCTCAGACCTTTAAGAACACCCAATTCAATTAACAGGCAGACACATGCACACATTCAAACACACTCAAACCCATCCATCCACCCACCAAGCAATCACCTAATCCACAAATTACAGCACAGACACACACACACTCAAAGTTGAGATTCAATCCCGTTGCAGATGCTCCTCAATTCAATTAAGACACACTGAAATACTTCTTTTGATCTCAGTATTGGATATCAGGCACACACACCTGATGCTAGCGGCACTAGTGGCTTCATTGTCTGCGACACAATGCTGCTAAAAGCTAACATCATCTGGCTAGAGGTAACAACAGTTTTCAGGCAATAGTGATATTTTCAAAAGGTACAACAGAAGAACGTGCTGCGAATTCAATTATGAAGCACTGCATTTCATCTGTGTGTGTGTGTTCCTGTCAACGTATGTGTGTATGGCTGTGTTTTCAGGCACACGTTAAGTACGTATGTGTGTGTGTTGCCTCAGTGTATGCAAATTCCATTTCCATTTGATAATGAGCTTTCCCCCTGTTTCAGAATCAGAGCTCATTTTGGAAGCGAGTTTCTGAGCTAACATCCTTTTAAAGGGACAGTTCACCCCCAAAATCAAAAACGTACATTTTTCCTCTTTCCTGTAGTGCTATTTATCAGTCTGTAGTAGATAAGGGTGTCAAACATATGGCCCAGGGGCCAGAGGTGGCCCACCAAAGGGTCCAACATGACCCACTGAATGACTTTGCACACCTAATAGTGATGCACTTGTGAAGGCTGAGAGGTGTCAGGTTTCAGGAGCAGGTTAAACAGTGAGTAGCCTTCTTTATGTAAAATGCTGCTTCAGAGGTTTCCTGACCAGAATATACACTCACCGGCTACTTAAGGCAAGAGCTGTCACAGATTCAACAAGGTGCTGGAAACATTCCTCAGAGATTTTGGTCCATATTGACATGATGACATCACACAGTTGCTGCA
>JAPZEB010000011.1:4761261-4772485 GCA_029783705.1 Chaetodon striatus | reverse complement strand
TAATTTTTGGAGGCAGTATTTAAAAAAAAAAAAAAGAAATCACTTTTTTTTTTCTCCTAACTTGCAATTTTTGTCATTAGCCACAATTTCTGGCAAAAAAAAAAAAATCACATGAAAATGCATAATTTTTTATCACAATTTTTGATGAAATTGGCCACAAATTCAAGGGTTTTGGTCCTCAAATTCAAGTTTTTTTTCCCGCAAGATATTGGAGAGACTCAACAGTAGTCAAGTCTGCTGCGGATAAAAGCACGAACAAGTTTGTTTCTTTGCTCTCTGTAGCTTAACTTTGCTTTTCTCGCATGCCTCCATGGTGAACGAAGAATCCAAAAAGGCAAACTATTGAAGTAACCCATTTTTACATTAAACAACAACAAAACTATATCAAAACATCCATTCACAAATGCTCACACAAGTCCTGCAGTATTATCCGAGTTTCATCTATCCAGTTGTATGCTCACTACTTCTCAAACACATGCACTTTCACTAAAACACTCCGATGTAAAACACAAAGGTACAAACAGTCTCTTGCAGGGATGAGTGGCATGCCTAGGCAAGCACAAGATTAAATGCACACCCACACCCGGGCCCACTCGGGGCTGGCTTCTCATAGGCACGTGTTTAATATCGTAACGTTTAAGTGAAAATGCATGTGTTTGGGAACTTCTAATCAAACCACTGGATGAATTGGAGTTGGATTATACAGCATGAGTTGTGTGACGGATGTTTTGATATAGTTACGTTGTTGTTAAATGTGGACCCTGATTACTTTAACTCATGAAGGACGTTCACCATTTTTGAATTCTCTGTTCACCATGGAGGCATGCAAGAAAAACTAAGTTCCAGCATTAATTCACAGAAACACGCAGTACGTAACTGATATACAACTGGTCATTTTGTGGGTGAAGTAGTCCTTTAATGCCACCCTGCCAGCCAGACAACAGACTTGGTTCTTCTTCCATAACTATTCAGAGAACTCAACTGATAAAGAATTGTCAGAAATTGATGGAGAATAATGAACAAAATGAGATAAGACGGCAGGTTTCTAATATTCCATTCAAGTGTCATATCCTGAAAGTGATCCAAAGCATTTCATTCAGCTCTTATTCCATGAACACCACATTCAATTCAAACGTAGTTTTAATTTTCCATTCAGCCATTATTCCCACATTCTTTCTAGCGCTCATTCAGACTAAGTCACATCTGCGAGGCTGAACTCAATCTACAATACCCCCCCCTCCTCCCTTCTCATCTATCTCCTCATCCATCTGCCCACTTCTATCCTCAGTTATCCTTCCTCTATCGCAATCACCGCTGAAACAACACTCATCCATCTCTCTGTCTCTCTGCCCTCACACCCTGTGGTGAGAAACCTTCAATTTATCTTGTGTCCCCTTGTTTTGCCATCACTTCTCCTCTCTGTAATCCTCCCATCCTTCCGTCTATCCATCCATCCATCTACCCATGGATACGCTCCCCTCCTCCTCCCCCCCGTCTCCTCCCTTTCAGTCTCGCTGGGCTGACAGTGCTGCAGGCTATCACCAATTATCCCAGCTAAAGTTGCGCCTGCATCTATACATCTCGCACAATCACATACAATACCTTTAGATGCTGACACAGTATCATACATCTCTGGTATAACAAGGCAGGGTCACCACACGCTTTACATGTAAATATATTTACTTTCTATGCATCTTTTACTCTCGCTACGCTGGTATCTAATGAAAATATTACATGATCATATCAATCCTGTGCTATGCAAATAAATGCCAAAAATATATATAAGATAATCAAACACGTGCATCCTTGTGATGTCACCGTACAGTAACCATGATTTATCCAGCGTTCTTCAGTATTTCCGCACTGTGGAAACCCCTTACATGGTGCTGGTGTGTTGTGGCTGAATGTTCTCTTTAAATACAGATGTACTTTTGAGACAGGTGTGTGCTTGTGTGTGTGTGTGTGTACACGAGAGAAAAAGGGGGAGTAAATAAGACAGAATTGGATTGTTGATGGAGAAAGATGGACAGATCTTTAAAAGGGGGGGAAGGAGCTGTAAGTGGAATGAGTGGTGCTGCCAAGAGTGTAAAAGACAGGAGAGTGCTGATGTAGGTGGCAGCAATAAAGAGGAAGAGAAAGAGGGAGCGAAGGAGAGGCAATGAATGATAAGCAGAGCCAGAAAGATGAAGTGAGACAGGAAGAAAGACAAGGGAAGAAGGGAATAAGAGTGAGAGAGACGGGGGGGGGGGGGGTGGAGAAACTGATGTATAGGCAGAAAGCAAATGAGTGAGACAAAGAGCTAGATGTGAGAATGAGAGGGAGAAAAGGACAAAGAGGGGGAGAAAGAGCTGTCAGTAACGAGTTCTGTCCTACATTCACAAAGGCTGCGTTAAATCATGCTCTACTAGGCAGCACATGCAGCCAATACAGCCAGGATCCACACGGACTTACACGCTGTCTCTCATATACACACACACATTGTACTGTACCCTGACCTGCAACCCACTGATTCACAGTGCTCAAAGCACTAACTGAAGAGGCTGAACGGGCTATAAAATAAAATGTGCTTATTAACAATGCTGCATGTCTTTTTCAAACAACTCTACCCTTTTAAAAAACACACTGACATTCACTGAGAGGGGCAAAATAGACACAGTAGAGTGGAAATTAAACCACTACACCCAGTGCGGGTTCTTGAATCCAGATCTGCAGATGTTCAGAACCCGCCAAAAAAAAAGACCCTGAATACATAACTCCTCACAGTATGGAGTCCAGGCACTCGTTCAACGTCTCAAAAACAGAATTCAACACTTAATGCTCTGATGTGAGTGAGTGAAATGCACATGAAAAAGTGTTTGCTAAAGCAGCGAACACATATGGTTACAAAGCTGAGCGAGAGAGAGGAAATCCTGCCATGTTTCTCTCTGTAGACTGTTTCAAAGGCCGTCAGTCTCATCTGCATACCAAACTGTGAGTCAAAAAAAAAATCATCTCGGAGCTTCATTAATTTGCCGGGACTGTGTGCTACTCTGACAGCTCGCTGTTAAGTTTGTTTACTTCCTTTACATATGGACCGCGATACAAAAAGAAATTAAAATCAATCAGTTTTACCGCGAGCACCGGAGATGTTTTTATTCTAAAATGTTTTACCAATGGAGGACATTTACATATCATACAATTTCATCTCCGTGGAATGCAAAACACTCTGAAACTCATTAAAATGAAAATCAGTTAAACCTCCTGCAACTTCGTTCTGTTGCAACAGGAGAGTGAAACAAGCCACGAGGCAGACTGTCAGTTTCTTGCAATATATTGTGGCAGGGTCAGATTTTTATCACACGCTCATCAAAATAAGACCCTCACGGCCCTCTGTGAGCAGGGGCACAAAGGGGATGACACTTTTTAGGTGTCTCTTTAAAGCCCGGTCTGCAGCAGAAATGACTCAGCTGTGTTTTAATTCATTCTCATGTAGCAAAAATACTGTTTTAATTTTCCCTGCTGTCAACACCAGCTCCATACTGACACATGCTAACAAGTCTTTTTTAACACATTTCAGATTAACTTTATAGGCCTTGTGCGACATTGTGAATAATAATATTTAGCACGTTGTCATCATGCACTCTTGAAAATTAAAAACTGAAAAATGTTTTCCTCCATTTGTTTTCCCGTTGTCAGTGCACCCACATTAATGAAAGATAAAGCACAAAATATTAAGTTTTAAACTAAGCAGTTCAATGTCTCTTTTCCCTGTGAAAACTAATATTCTGTGCTTGATTTCACGGGTTTTGAAGTGCTCCTCAAACACATATTTCTAAAACTGCAGTACAGCACATGCAGCTTACATGCTGCTGAAGAAATGAAGCTGATGCGCAGTAAATAATGTATTACTGTTGGCACCATCAAAGTATGTTGCTTTTACTTCAAAGAATCATGCTCTTAAGAATAACTAGAGTCTACAGCCCTGCTAGCAGCTCTGTGAGGCTGTACTTATTACTTAATGCTAATGTCAGCGTGCTGAAGCTCACAATGGCAATAATAACATGCCAAAGATTATCAGGTGTAATGTTTAACATGGTCACCATCTTACTTCAGTGTTTTATCATGCTTGTGTTTGTTAATTAGCACTAAACACAAAGTGCAGCTGATGGTGATGGGAGTCAATAACTTTGCAGGAATTTGCTCATGAACCAAAGACAAATAAAAATTTAACCTGATAATGGTGCTAGATTAAATGTTGAGGCATCACCAAAGCTACTACAATTCATCCTAAAGGAGACATGATTATCTGTACCAAAGAACATGATTATATATCCCGCAGTTATAGATTGATATTTCAGTCTGAACCACAAGCATCAGGCCCATGGTGGTGGTAGAGCAAAACTCGAGAGAGATCACCAAAGCCTTCAGGATTCATCCTCTGGAGAGCTTTAAAGTAATACCACACCCCCCAAAATTATCATTTGTACATCAATTACTCACCCTGTTTTATGCTTAATTTGTGAAGAAAATTTGGCTTTTCTTACATGCTTTCAGTGAAAAAGGAATCCAAAAAAAGAAGAAAATTCTCGATAAATTGAAGTTAATGGGGTCCGTATTTAACAAAAGCAAAACTATATCAAAACATCTGTTTACAAACTCCTACACAACGTCTGCAGAATAATCCAAGCCACATTTATCCAGTCGTATGCTCGGTAACTCCCAAACAGACAGCCCTCTCTGACAGGGAACTGAACTGAAAGTGAAACTTATCTATGTTCTCCTCAAGGCCAGACTCCATTGACAAAAACAGTAATTTTACCTCGCTGGACAAGGGGAGCTGCTGGTCTACCACTGCCTCAATTGGTTGGTTTGTTTGTCTTATTGTGTGACTTTGGTGTTTTAAAGTGTTGGTTCATATTCACCAAAGTCCCACAATAACACAAACAAAGTACCAGTCAAGCAGTGGTAGATCAACAGCTCTCATATTTAGCAAGGTAAAATTACTGTTTTTGTCGATGGAGTCTGGCTTTGAAGAGAGCATAAGAGTGGAAAGGACTGTTTGGGAAAAAGTGACCATACAACTGGATGAATGAGACTTGGATTATACTGCACCGTTGGTAAACAGACGTTTTGATATAGTTATGCTGTTATTAAATGTGGACCCCTATGACTTCGATTCATCAAGAATTTCTTTTCTGTTTTTAGATTCTTTGTCTGCTGGAGGGCTGCGAGAAAACTTTTTTTCACAAATTAAACATAACTCAAGACGAGTAATTGATATACTAATTGTGATTTGTGAGTGAAGTATTCCTTTAATGTCTGTACAAAATCCATGCCAATCCATCTGACAGTTGTTGAGATATTTCAGTTTAGACAAATGTGGTGGGTGTTCTGACCAACTGACTGAGTGCCAGGCGATCTGTTAGTCATTATATAGCCATTATGCATGCATACTAAAGAACCGAGAAAAAAGCAGCAACTTCAGTCTACATTTTTTTGTATACAATGAACATTGGCATGAAAAAAAACTAAAGCACTTGCCAATAATACAGAGGTACAAGTCCAAAAAGTCATAAGGTTGCATTGATGTTAAATAGCAGTACTCTGAATATTATGAGTACTTCTGTTCAAATATTTTGAATGTTACATACGTGTCCCTTTTGAGTGCAGTATTCACACAGTGGTGCCCTCATGTTCAGTGTATAACATCCTCAAACATGTTCCTTTCCTAATCTGCACAATTTTAGTTGATGTTTTTTAATATTCATAACTACAGCCTGTTGTTACGCAGTGCTGATATAAACAGTACAGAATAAACTCTTGTGTGTTGCTGCTGAACAGAACACCTTTTTTTTTTATTTTTTTAGCCTCGTCAGCCACAGATCTGTAACAGTGTGTGTGACTGTACAGTCTGTGGCAGTATGACTCCAGGCAGGCCAGTGGCACACTGACAGCTATTTCCTAATGATCTCCCCACAGAGACTCTGTGTCTGACGAAGTTAAGCTAGAGATGGTGCGCACTTTGTTACACAGCTGCTATGTTTTACCATTTTATTATAATGAACTGATAGTAAGCAGAGAGGAGCTGGTTCTAACAGGCAGAGATTTACTTCTGGAGGCGTTGCGTGATGAATTCAATGGAAAATCTAATTTGTGGAGTGCTCCTTGAAACCACTGATGCTATGCATACTACCAACCAGCCTTAGATTCAAACCAGTGTCCAGTGTATGCAATTACAAAGTGTTCACGTACAAGCCTCCTGAGAACCGAGCCTTTGTTTGGTATGCATTTTTAATGTCTTCTAGCAATTTGGGTTTTCTCCGGGTACTCTGGTTTTCTCCGGGTGACTCAGAATTGCCCGTAGGTGTGAATGTGAGCATGAATGCTCGTCTGTCTCTATGTGTCAGCCCTGTGATAGTCTGGCGACCTGTCCAGGGTGTACCCTGCCTCTCGCACAATGTCAGCTGGGATAGGCTCAACAAAATTACAAACAATGCAACATTTGTTCTATGTTTTGTAACTCTCTGGATTATGGGTCACTGTTCAAGTCTAAAACTGTTCAAAACTGTTAATTTCAATGCCTGAACAAGGCTTTGCAAAGACAAAATTGCAAAGCACTCTATAGAAGCACTCTGTCAAACTTTTCTGTCCTGCGTAAAATGCTGCAGTAATACAATAATTAAGTCCCAATGTCCTCAAATAAGTACTTCCAAATAACAGCATTTTAACTAGTTACTATTTCTAACAAATAATATTGGTCAAATTTGTATGCCATATTGAACTACAAATGTTATCAAGCATAAATAAACAAGTTTCAACCACAAAATTTGATCAGGTTTTGTACCTTGTCCGCTTTTGTGTTGAAATCAACTGTAGACTGAAGCAGGATTTATACTTGTGTGTCAGCTCTATGCAGAGCCTACGCCATAGCCTACACCATTGTGAACATTTATACTTGCGCGGTGATGCGTCTGTGTCACTCTGCAAAACACTAGCCGGCAGTGGGGTTTCTGTGAAGTGCTGTAAAGTTTAGTTGATTCAAAACACTTATTAAACACACATTAAACATGGCTTGATAGAGACAATTTCAAACACAAGTACGCCAGTTGGCTTCACTATAACTCACAGCATTCACAGACAGAGCACTTGTCTTCTGCTGGACACATTTTCCCCACAAATAGAGCATGTGAATGTTTTTAGCACAAGCCTATGGCAATTTACATTGTATAAATTAGCCCAGCGGCTACCGGACTTTTCCTCTGCTCATATGACGCCAGGGACAACAGCAACATTTAATAAAGGTAATGTTGTTAAATTTGGCTCCATTACAACTCACAAGGTTCACTGACAAAATAACTGTCTTATACTAAACACGTTTTCCAAACAAATACAGCATGCTAATGTAGCCTATGGTATTTTACATTGTATAAATTAGCCTAGCAACTAGCGATGATTTCCTCTGCTCATATGAAGCCAGGATAAATCACACACAAGACTTAAAATGCTATTTTTGTGGAGGCTTTATTGTCTTCACAATTTATTGTTTCTTATCTGTGAAATTAAAGTAAATAAAAGCTTTGTTTCCACTGAGGGAAATGGTTTCAGCTAACAAAACAGACAGGAAGTCTGCGTCGCAGCAAGGTTTAGTTTATTTCTGGGGAGGTGCACGTCAGGCTACTGTGTAGGGTACGTGGTAAGGCGTTGATTCAATGCAGACTCGGCAAAGATGGCCGCCATCTTGTTTTTACACCAATTAGTGTATTGTGATTTTGCTACCATTAGATAGCACAAAAACATGACCTTGAATGAGGACACCAGGCAGAATTGAGTGTAAGGTGCAGAAAACCCAAAATGTGATGTCTTCATATGAGGATGCAAGATAGCAGGAGGTTGGCTAGTGGGACATGATTTTAAGCTACAAACCATGATTCCAGTTTGCAGGACAATTAAAACTGAAGATGACAAGTGACTGTTTTGTGAAATAGATTAAGTTTATAAAATTCAGATGCATTATACTGCGTGTACATGATCACTCATACAGAGTATGGAAAATATCTGCATGCACTGTTCAAGATTTGGCCGTCTGTAGTTGAGCATTTGAGGCCTATCTTTTAGTTCATCCCTTGAGGCTGACACCTGATCTGTAGGCTATTGTATAAAGAGATGAAACACCTGAGAGCCACCATATAATCACACATTTCAAAGCACTGTACCACACAACTTTACGCCGCTGAAAAACTGTTCTCTGGAATTTTTCTGAAATTTCACCATGCCACTCAGAGCTGCTCTTGGTTGCACAAGTAGAGTCTAGTGTGCAAGTCTGAAAATTGAGTAATTTAAAGACAGCGCAGAGGAAGATTGGAGAGGAGTGAAGGAGAGAAAAATAGAGAGGCCCTGGGCGCCCGTGGAAATGGCAGTTAAGGTCGGCGGTGGGAATGTTTGGGCTTGAGTCGGAGCAGAACAGCGGCTGTATGAGAGCAGCAAAGTGCTGCGGGGCTCGGGGGAATACCCTCCACTAAGCTAGGGAGAAACACACACACACACACACACACACACACACACACACACACACACACAGCAAGAAACACTCTTTGCAAAAGAATAAAACAGATCTGTGCACATACTCAGGCACACAATACTAAAAACAAACATGTGCATGGATATAAAAATAAACAAACTGGATGAAGATTGCAACCCAAAGCAAACACACAGGCAGTGCACTCACCAGCCTCAAAAGACCAAAAATGTGACCACTAGATGATGATAGAAAAAAAGGAGCAAATTCTTACATTTGTTTACCCCTTTTGTTTGACAAATAAACAGCTGATTATCAAAATAACTGCTGACTAATTTTTAATTGATTCAATAACTGATCAACTCACTGTTTTATCCATCACACACTTTTCAGTCTTACCTTGACAGGATCCGTTGATTTCCTCAAACCCCGGCTGGCACACACACTTCCCGATGGGCACCAGCCATTCTCCCTCTGTGCTGCAATGCATCCTGGGAGGCTCATATAAAGGCAGGGAGTTATTGACGCAGCGGCCCACTACCTCCACCAGCTGCGAGGCCTCTGAGCCCGGGATGGTGTCGGGAAACTCGGCCAAACTCTTCACCAGAAACGGACAGCGTTTGTAGAAAACCCGCACTGAGACTAAAGCAATACAGGCCCCCAAATCCTGAAACGCCAGGTAGACACCCTTCTGAGTCAAGGGACCCAAATCACGGACTTCGGTGTTGAGCTTCATCACGCGGTCCCCCAGGTCCAGTTCGGTGAAGCTCTCATCAGCTGCTATGGTGTCAATTTTGATGTATCTGCTCTCCTTCATCGCCCTGTCTTCCTCCTCCGTCATCCCCGTTCCATCACTCATCTCTCCATCCTCCAATTCCTCCTCGGCCCCGTCTGTTTCATAGTAATACATGTTAAACGTCTCCTTGCAGGTCCCGACCCCGCCGGGCAGGCTGTTGCAGTCTCTCAGGGTGAACTTGAGCTCGATGAAGACCCGCTGGGCGCCCTCGGTCAGGATCCAGTTGGTGTGGAGCCAGTTGTTCTGGTTCTGCTCCATGACCCGGCACACCTGGTAGGTGTGGATGGGAGCATAGTCCTCGTCTACTTCCCCGATCTCCTCCCACTGAGGCAGAGAGGGAGATTAATGAGGAGAGAGCACAAAAGAGGGGAATTGTAAACAAAACAGGATCACGAAACTCATTATTTTTCTTGGCGCTGACAGAGTTGGAAGAAATATACAGTTCCTTTACCTTAGTGCCAATATCACAGCATAAAAATACTCCATTACAAGTAAACTTCCTGCATTCTAAATCCACCTTAAGTAAAAGGACAAATGTAGCAATTTGTACTTACAGTGTCAAAAGTAAAAGCTCTTTTTCTACAGCAAATCATCCTCTGGGACTGATCGAGTATACCTGACTCTATTAGATTGTTAAGCCTCCATGCATGAGCAGCATTTTCCTGTTTTTCAATAGCTGGTCCAGGTGGATCTATGTTTAACTACTTTATATGCACTTAGGTTGTTTAGTCTAGTGTCTCCAAACCTAGGGGTCAGACCCCCTCCAAAGAGCTAAGGATACACTGTGAGATGATAAATGAGCTCATGAAGAAGAAATAATGAAGCTTGGATACATGGGTTGTATCTATATTTTAGTTTTTTTTGCAATTGTTGTTAAATTTTGCAGAATTTTAACTCTTTGAGCCTCGGATATTTAATAAAATAAAAACGTTAAGGAACTTTAAAGGGGAAATGTCTCTTTTGTGGAGCTGCTGACACATTACAGACACCGAGGCGCTGGTTAACACTGGTTTAATCTTTAAAGGGATAGTTCGCCGAATTTCAACCAGCTTTGTATCATCACAATGTGAGCAGTATGTGTAAATGATCTATGTGAAACTTCCTTCAATTAAAACAGCGCCCAGATCTCCAACTCGAAAACACGTCATCCAAGGGTGCCCACTAGCTCACCTGGTACAGTAGGTGACCAAAGTACAAAGGCTACGTCCCTCCTGCAGCGGGCATGGTTCGATTCCAGCTCTGGCCCTTTGTTGCATGCCTTGCCTGTCTCTCTTTGCCAAATATCTCTCCTATCTATAACTATAAAGGCAAAAAATGCCCCAAAAAATAATGTGAAAAACAGGAAATGTCATCTAGAGGAGGTCGCTGGCTCTAGGGCTGTTGCTCGAGCTACAGATTGTACTTCTGCATTTCTGTATGCCCACAACCACTGATACAAATATTAAGAAGCAGATCAAGAGAGAGACACACCCCTCGCTTTTTCTCTCAAACTCATTAAAACTCAGCCTAAACTGTAACACTAGGCACTGCTGATCAATTATAAACCAAGATTTTTTTTCTGCATTGCCTAGTCTTTGCCTAAAATGTCTTCAGCAACATATTTTAGTGCCCTGTTTAGCTGTATTATGAGAGTTTGCGAACAGGCATGGGGGGGTCAAACTGTTTCCTGTATTGTTGAAATGGTGGCTGAAAAAAGTAGGCAGTGCTGATCAAACATACACCAAGATTCTGGAACTTGGTTGCCTATTTTTCGCCTCAAACATTTTCAGAAACATATTTCAATTTGCTGTTTAGTTACAGGTGTTTACAGTAACAGCGCTTTCTAGAAATTGTAGGTTTTCTACCTCTTGAGAAAAAGTGAATGTCACATCTCTTTTCCTCTGTTTTCTCTGGTTGTCTGGCACAAATTTCAAAAAGTATTTGTGCCTTTCTAC
>JAPZEB010000011.1:4685382-4701310 GCA_029783705.1 Chaetodon striatus | reverse complement strand
GTCAGACAAGGAAATGCTTGTATGTGCCGTTCTGAGGGACAGTTTTGTCATTTAATTTGGAGGACTTGTTAGCTTTCTCAGTTGTCTGTTGTTTGCACCTCCATGTCCAAGGGTTCACCATTGCCTCAGCTTTCCTTCAAAGGAACACTTGATATTCAACCTTATGTCCATGTAGTGGTTATCAGTGTTGGGTATTAGGGCAAAACAATAAAGTGACCAATGTAAGGGATTATTATTTGAAACTCAGTAGCTACATTGCATTTATTAATCCCAGTAATGATACATGGCTGCGCAAAGTTCAGTTTGCTTGCTGACGTACCAGGAGGTAGATTTTCAGTGTCTGTACATTCGGTGATGAGACTGGTCTGGGGCATAATAGCTTGGCACAGTCGCTAAAGGTATGGAGTGGTGAACTGCCCAACCTGGTCTCACTCCGAAGTTGTCAAACTCTGGCGCTTGGTCCATGACTTTTGCCATCAGACACCAACGAAAAAAGCTGTCCTTTCACATCAACATGATGTGCTTGGAAGTCCAAGTAGGGTGGGTGGGAATGGTGGTGGTGGATGGATCCAGCTATCACCGCCTTTCACCTAAGATTGTAATGCTAAACCCTGTTCCTTTTTCCTGAACCTAACCATATACTTTTGTTGCCTAAACCCAGCCATGTTTATGGGTTTGCTAATGTATCCACGTACATTTGTTGCTGAGGGAAATAACAAGTCAATATACAGTGTTGTACCGATGTAGTATGTTTAGCTTGAAAGAGACTATACGCAAACTGTACATTTCCTGTGAAATCAAAAGTGTATTTTGAAAGAAGCCAATGCATGTAGCAGGCAGAACCTGACATGGCATCCCAGAACATGGAAGAGTGTGAATGTGTCGGACCCCCAGTACAGCTACTGCTACATCCACCAAACCTGGAGCAACATTACCGATAAACTAAAGTAAATGTAGATTTAAAATATGCTGCTGGTATCTCATGTATTTTTTTAGACTTTTGAATTTTAAACTCTATTGTATTTGTCATCCTTATTATCTAAAGATCATACTGGGAATGTTGCAAATTCCTGAAGCGTTTGCCCTTGACCCTATCGCTAAGAAAATCTCGGAGACATTAAAACTGCTACCAATTACTTGACTCTCTTAACACACTCCTGACCTAAAGTGATATTAATATGGTGTTACCTCAGTAAATGGGGGTCTGATGATAAAATATACTCTACTCCCAACTGGGGTCCTGTAATCTGTTTCAAACCAGAGCACCTAAGAGCAGAGCAGCTGACCCAACCTGATCCATTATTAATTAGCCAGCAGCTCAATCAGTGTTGGATCGATTAAAGGTTCTGTTTTTACAGTATGGCAGTCAGACAGACCAAGCTGGTAAATACACCCCAGAGAGAGATCAAGAAAAGGGTTTGATGGATGAAAAGAGGTGCGAGAGAAGCAGACAACATAGAGGAAGGACACTCTAGGAGGAAGGTGTTATACTTTGTTGCCAGGAAACTCTTTGCTGTCATGAGTCACTAGGATAAATCTTTAAGTCCTTTAATGCATGCATACTTACACACAGGTGCAAATCTGCCTGCACATACACACAGATTATACACTGAGATACATAAAAGCTTTTTACCTATAGGTATTTTTGCTGTGTGACAGAATTATATGCTTAACCAAACTGGGTGAAGAGCACAGTGTTTCATTGCCCTCTGCAGGCTCATAAAGACAACACATAGAAAGAAAATGAGTAACTTTTAATTCAACAATAAATAGATTATAATAAATGTAATATATAGGGCAGGGTTTATATGCATTATTAGGCATTGTGATACTGTATATAATTTTTATTTTTCGTTGGAGATCTTCATTAAAGTGAGGGATGACTCTCTGAGGGGTGATCAAAGACCTCCACACACACACAGACACACACACACACGTTCCAGTCCCTTTATTCCTCTCCGAGTCACATCAGCTTGCCAGCTTTGTCTGCTACACATCTCACCGTATGCCCCGCCATCTGGGGACGTTTTCTCCTCCCTTTGTTTCATCCTTCTGTTCTCCCTCTCCATGCCTCCCTATCTGCTTTTTTTTTTGTTTCATCCCCTAACTTCCTCTGTTTCTCTACCCTCCTTCCCTCATTTCCTGTCATCTGAGAGTGTGAACTGTGAATTTCCTCCACAGTGTGTTGCGCTGGGTCTCAGGTGAGCGCTGTCTCCTTCTGCGGGCTTGGCAATTGCCTGCGAGCTCCCCCTCTTCTTTCCTTTGTAAGGGCCTCCGTCTCTCTCTAGGAATATGTTAATTGCTTCTGGACACTGATCAGTGTTCATTAAATAGGCCTGTATTCACCATAGCAGATGCTCATTCACAGTGTAGCGATTGTTGCCGGTTTCCTCAGCTCGTTCTTTGTTGTTTCTTTTCTTCCAAGAACGCTATCTATGGATGGTTGAAGAGGCCACACATGTAATTAGTTTCATTTATTATTTGTGTACTATTCTAATACAATTATTTCTGTCTCAAGCTTTTTATGTCAAGATAATGAAATAATAAAAACTGTTGCTGCGTTCAGAAACTAATTATATTTTGATCTAAACAATGTTTGGATAGTGAAATATCTTTTATTAGAAAACATGATGTATTAATGTGTTGAAGGCTGAGCACATATGAGGCATCTGTAGCTCTGTTACAGAGCAGTCACCAGCTCCTATCCTATTCATAATATTTATTATCAACACCAATGAAATGTGTGGCATTTTCTGCACTTATTTTTTAACACCAATATTTGTGTGACAAATGAATGGAATTTTTCGCTACTTTCCATAACATCAAATTAAGAGTGTGCATAATTGATGTCATGCTTCATCTCGGGCCCTTTTCTCTCTGTACACAATGCCATCATTCCACTATGACCAGAGAGGCGTTTCCTAGACGACAACAAAGACGTGGATAATGATGACAGATGATGTGACATTGTGGTGTGGTTGTCGGGGTGATGAGTCAAACCTTCTAATAAGGAGCTAATGCAAGTCTGCAGATCAAAATATTGTGGATGGTACAGAACATTGTGTGGCCTTGAAAAAATGATACTGACACAGTAATTACGATTTTGTTGCTTGCGTTAGCGCCTAACAAAGGTTATGTTTGTCAGTCTGTCGGTCTACAAACCAGGTTGTCGGGAATTTTCTTCCTGGTATGTTTGTGATCCTCACAGGATGATATCTAATGATCTGAGTGTGCTTCTTGACCTTTAAACATTGAGTCTTATGTTCCCTTTGACCAACACTATGGTTCATGACAAAGGGTCTTGAAAATAAATGGTAGGATGTGCACTGCTCACAACTTGGAATTCGTGTTACGTGTTTGCTGTGCAAACAAGCATTTAGGTTAACAAGCTACAATAAGATGAAAATGCCACAAGGACAGTAGCCCTAACATTTTTTTTTTTTTTATTTAACCAGAAAAACCTCTTGAGATTGAAAATCTCTTTTTCAAGAGTGCCCTGGCCAAGACAGGCAGCAACATAAGTTACAGACAGACAACACAGAATAAAAATACTGAATAAAAAAGAATACAGCTCTAAAACAAGCAATATAAAACAAAAAACAAGATTACTACAAAGAAAAGCCCAAAACTATGTTAATATATACTAGAAGTTAACCATAAAAACGCAAAAAAAAGGCAACTACACATTATTACAAAGACCAGCTAAGATACACTGTGACACTGGCATATAGAAGATTGTGTACAAAAATCATGCAACAGTGCTTTGAAACGGCTGAGAGGAACCAAAGAGTGTAACTTTAAGTCCCTCTGCAGAAGATTCCACATATAAGGAGCTGCATACATAAATGCTCGCTTGCCAAACTCTGTATGTACCCTCGTACGGACAATAGAAACATGTTCTGTGAATGGAGAGCATAGCCATTTTCAGGTTTTTGCTCAATGTACACTCATAAGTATGCTGTAAGTAGGCCAAGAATAGCTTTGTAAACAAGAGAATGCCAATGAAAAAGAGAGACAGCCAAACCGAGCATACAGGATACAGTGATGAGTTAATGGCTTACAGTTGGTAATAAATCTCAAAACACCATAGTACACAGAGTCCAGAGCATGGCAACGCTGGGTGGATGCTTTCATAAAATAACACTGAGGGCTTTTGAAAAAATAACTACTTTGGTGATGGTTAGGATAAGATTGTGGATGTTGCTAAAAAAACATCCAGCTTTGGTGGTACATACGCTGCTGGAAAGGAAGCGCTCATGGATGGATTACTGAACAGGCCTATTGAGTACAGACCTAGAGGTCCAAAGTGTCAGGAGCCTCCCTGGCCTTCACCTGTAAAATTCACTCCAACCTCGACATATATTGATGTTTTAAACATGGACTGTCCATGTCCAGGTTTGACCTGCAAGGTACCCTGGGTGTGTTGGTTGTTGACATTCTCGGACACCGTGTCAAGTTCTCTTCTTTCAAGGTACACTTCCATTCTCATAGTAAATTTAATGTTGACATACAGTCTCTTTCAAAATAAATGCACTATGTCCACACAACACTGCAAATTTATGTTTTCTTTTCCTTCAATAACAAACACACATGGTTGGGTTCAGACAACAAAAGGAAGTGGTTAGGTTTAGGAAAAAGAACGGGGTTTGGCTTGCATGATATGGGACGCAAACACCGCTCTCTCAGGTGAAAGTCTGTGTTTGTTGTACCCATCCACCAACCCTTCTGCTTGCCCCACTTGCACTTTTGCTGCCTTCACTTTCATCCTTATCCCTGACACTGCTGGGTGTCCCTAAACTACAACGGCAACCAGCCGTGTATCATGTCGACAATAAAGGACGCCTTTTTTCGTTGGTTTCTGATGCTGCAAGTCACTGCCCAAGTGCCCGATTTCGACGACTTCGGCGTGAGACTGGGCTTAATTAACACATACCATCCAGGGGCAGACTTAAAATGATGCAAAGAACCTACAAATGGACACAAAATTCAAAAAGGGGGCAAAACAACCACAAAGAGTAACAAAATGACCAAAAAAAGACACATACGTATCTCAAAGAGACACAAATTTGCTATAAAGACACACAAAACCACAAAAGAGATGCAAAACCACCACTAAGTCTGTGTCTCTTGCCCCTGTGTAAGAGAAGGAGTGAGGTGCTTTGCATATCTGCACTGAGGGGCCCATTGTCTCATAATCTGCCCTGGCAATGGTGTGTGGCTAAAAAACACCCAGTTTTGAGTGGCACAACCATCCCAGCTGATGTTGTCATTTGTTGGTCTTGCAAACCGGTGTCCCAGGTAAAAGTCCTGTGTTGTTGGACCCATCCACCTGACCTACCACCCACCCTTAGCGGACTTTTGCACTCTTTAAACTATGTATGTAACTCTGAGTGTCACACAATGATGCATGGGTTTGCATTGAAGTTGGTGGAAAGCCCAGTGTGTCTCACACAGATGCTTAAGAGTGCCTCCAACCACATTACAATGACACTTGGGACACTGCCCAAGTGGCATGATGCCCCTTTCTCAATTTGGATACACATGCATGGGTTTTGCTGTTGCGTGACAGTGACAACTATCTCAGAAAGTCAAAGAAAAGGAGTGGACATTCAGCTAGATCTTTGTTTGGACAGCCTGAGAAAGTGTCTGAAAGAGGATGTAACAAGCTTAAGGTGTTAGACCTGGCAACACTGCGAGACGGAAGGAGACGGAACTGAGCTCTGACGGGATGCAACTTGGATGTCAGGAGGTAGAGCTCAGCTTCGGTGGGCTCCGTCCCAGTTTAACCCCTGTGTACCACTACAGTCCATACTCATGGATCATTCACACACAAAAAATGGCCATACAGCATATTAAGAGCACTAGTAATGTATCCCATGTACAAGTCTGAAACTTAACTCCAGTGAAGAAAACTTTCATCCACTGTTAATGATATTCTACAAAGATTTCTTCATTTCTAGGTCAACTCCATTAAGAGTTCAGACTGAAGGACTCATCAACTGATGATGAGACCATGGTCTGATTAGTATATTCATGTCCAGGTAGAATATATTATATTAGAGTGATATCTGGTTCTGAGTGACCCCAGTAGTCATTACTGTCCTGATACCCAAAGGGTTGGATTTCTCTCTCTGTGCCTCTCTTCCCGTTCGTTCAACCACCGTGCAATCCCCCACTCCCAATCACATTGTCCATCAGTAAAGGCGTAATTATCTTCTAACCCCTCAGGATTGTTGGACGGATGAACAGGTAGGAACATATCATATCTTAGGTATATTAATAGGTAGATATTATAACAGGTTTTCTTCATTTATCATGCATTCCAGTCTCCAGAGCTCATATGTCTCAGTCCCATATCCCATGTCTCCAGGCTCATGATGAATGCCCTGTTTTCTTTCTTTCTCCTTCGAACGACATGGATGGCGAGATTATCAATGTTGCAGAGCAGAGAGACAGATGTACGTCTAAAGGTGTAGAGTCCAATAATTCTCAATTTGTAAAATGTCTGTGGGTGAAAAGCCCTTAGTTAATTGAGTAATAATTGGGCTGTTTAATCACACACACACACACACACACACACACACACACACACGCACACAGAAGGATATACTGGCTCATATGTCGGTCATCCAGATGGAGCTCTTCAATGGGCCTTTTAACTGTCACTTGAAACCATAAACACATGGGCCACACTCACACACACACACACGCGCAATCAATGCATAGCCAAAGAGGAAAATATCTCAGACCATAATGGCAGTCACTTTCCATTCAAATGTCTTGGGAGTCAATATGACTTTTATTTACAAGTGCTGGTTAATTACCACCATTTAAATATCCTTTAACCAAGCTGTAAAAGTGCTATAGCTAATGGCTAATGGCTAATCGTAATAAACCATAATAAGACTACAGAACATAGAGACACATGCGCATTTATGTAATGTTAGATATCGCAGACACTGCTAAAGACCATCATCTATTTTAACTGCCAATAAATTGTCAGTGGGTTGTGCCATGTTTGTTGAAAACTCAAAGACATGCAGGTGTATGCACTGCTTTTAACATTTGGTTAACATTAAGGTGGTGATGCCAGACTCTTGACTTGTTGTTACCACAAGGTAAATTTCCAGTGGCCCTGCACGCCCACACAGTGTTTTCAGTTACAGCTAATTGGACCTCTGCCCAGCTTGAAGTTGGCTGGAGTAGTGCTTGAAATGACATGAAGTAGTCAGACTCATGATAGTAAAATGAAAGAGTATGTTGTTTTTTTCCAGCTTCAGTGTGCAGGATTTAAAGGGATTAACTGACAGAAAAGTAGTGTACAATAAGAATGTTTTCTTTATGTTTTCATTATGTTAGAATGAGCTGTTTAAATCTAACAGGGAGCGAGTCCTTGGGTGTTTCTCAAAGTCCTAGAAGGATCCTTAAATGGCTGAATTTCAATGAGACGACGTCATAGTGTCCCATCAAAGGACTGTTCCAAGGTTAAGGATGCTTCAAATTCTAACAATGACAGAGTCCTTTCTTTAGAGAAGTTTCACCGATATATGTGTGTATCCTCAGCTGGCACAGGCAAAGTTCTAAAACTACTTATGACAAAAGTTTCATTTACCTGTCCTTCATTTTTTTAAAGTATAATCATGAACAACATTAGAGAGTGCCAAAATGACCACAGTTCCCTGAAACCTCCTCAGTCTCCAAAGGGTTAATGACACACACCTGGGCACTTGCTAGCTTGTTCCAAAGTGTGCTCACGCTTTGCCTCTGTAGGACCTGACTTGAAAGGATCCTTTCTACTAAGGAAGGATCTTTGATTGTGAGAAACACCACTTGTCTACGGAGACTGCCATGTTGCACTGCGATGTTTCTACAGTAGCCCAAACAGACAAACCAAGCGCTGACTCTAGATAGAGCATTTGCATTTTTCCTCCGGCCACAGTATTTCACGCCTCTTTGCGGTGAGAGCATTGGAAAAACATTGATTTAATAAATGGGGAAACTACTTTTTTTCTGGTTTTAGTGGTTTAAATCACCAGGTCCAGACAATTTGGGTCATCTCCTGAATGTCTGGATCAAAAATAAGGACAGCACACACTGAGTTATCAGAGAAAAAAGCTTAGTACACATTAGCAGGTGCTGGGCTAGTGTCCCATCTGTGGAATGAAACTGCTTTATTCAGTATTTTTGCCAGTTTTAACCACTTGGTCCGTTTGTTTTGGAGAGGAGGAGAGCTCTGCGGATAATTCAGCTGTTATCAAAAACCGTCAGAACCACAAACACTGAAGGAAATCGAAACTGGAGAAGTTTCATCTGGTTTCAATCTGCAATCCTCACTGCTAGATGCCACTAAATCCCCCTAAATCTAGCTCTGCACACTGTTACTTTCACAGGTGCAACACTAGAGTGACAGAGATGTGAATCAAATACGGTCTACTTTTTAAGTATACAGTCCCAAAAAGACATTTAATTAGTCAAATACATGGCATTCAGTTCATCTTCCTGTGCTCCACACCTGACACACAACACATAACACATCACAGTACATGATAAACATTAATCCCATTAATGTACATAAAATGACATTAATATATAATCCAAAACCAGTCAGTACTTTACATACAATTAAACTGCATACTGTTTAAAATCCATATAGATGATGTTAGAAAATTAATATGAAATATATAGATAATGTGAGTGAGAATTATACAACTAATATGATATTAAATCATATCAGTTAAACCTCCTACTCTTTAGTCTATCATCTGCATGCCAGTAAATGCCTCTGCATATTATTTTTATAGGATGATGTATTTTTTATTAGAGGATATTAAAGGGTAAATTATTTCAGTTTTTATGGCTCTGAATATTATAGTTTTTTTCAACCAGTTATAAGTAAGTGTATAAGTGTACGATCCACGTATATGGCCTTAAAGATGACAGCCATTTAAGTGACATACAGAATAGCAATATTGAGATGTCATAGCATTAATTTTTGTCGGTACTCTGCCAGCTGGACTGATACAGTAGGTTTTAGTGTATTTTTGAAGGGTTCTGAATTCAGATTTTGGTAATAGACCTTACAAAGCAGGAGAGGAAGCCAGCCAAACTCCTGCAGGCAGTGGAAACGATTGTCCAACAGTGCAAAATCCCTTACAAAGATTATAAAAATGACTTTAGCTCTGACCATATGTTTTATTCATAGAAAGTTCTTAAGAGATTTAGATATAATTGAATCATTTTTACAACCACTACAAGACACCACATAGACCATAAGAACAGATCTCTTGAGAACACTACACAGTGCGGATCATTGTCCATGACAGTTGTTCAGAAGATCAGCTACTGACCTGCTTTTAACCATAAAGTACTAATTAGATCCATTAATTAGCCCAGTCCAGTGAGATTCATGGCAATGAAATGGTCTGTCTAGAGTGTTCGATATATGTGTCATATATGTCTCATTTTACTCCAGTGTATAACACTGGGGTCACTTTCTTATATTAAAGGCTAATTACTGTGGTGCAGGAGAGACGGGTCAAATTAATTAACAGTATAACAAAATAAAATATAATATAATACATTTGCAGGCTAGCTTTTTATTCACAGAATTGAAACGGAAATGGTCATGCTAAAATTAAACAAACACTCCTCCCCTTTAACTATTCCCACTGTCAGCCACTGTCAGCCACTGTCTTTGGCCATATTAACACCATTTATACATCTGTTTATCCAGTTAAAGCCAAAGCCTTTCTCGTTTTCATGTTTTCATCTTTTCATCTTTCTTTGTAAAATGTCTACTTCTGCATATTTTCCAAAAAGAAAAAAAAAAAAAAAAAAAACAGCCATAAAACAGTCAGCTGAAGTCATAAAAGTGACTAAACATGGCGTGAGGCACAGCCTGGACGAGAACTGTGATCATTTTGCTCATGTGAGGGATTTTGAAGACAACATAACATTTTCTTTGAAGTTGAGAGACAGTCAGGAGTCCGTGAGCCTCTGCTTGAGGTAGCAGAAGAAGGTGCCTGAGGGGAGATAGCTCATTAAAGCACATGCAGCTAGCTCCCCCTCCTGGTCAGAAGCCTTGTGTAACTGTGTTAATTCAAGTCCTGTGCCATGAAAAGTAATACGAAGGAGGAAAAACCCTATGTAGTGTAGGTCTTGATGTAGACTACACTGGCTGATTTGTGCCCCAAACTATTGTCTTGAACTACAGCTGTATTATAACCCCATTACTTAGTGTTGTACTGGTGTTTCTCTTAGTGTCAAAAGGACAAACCCAATGTGAATTTGTTGGACGTGGAAAATCTAATTGTTATACCTGTGCAAAGAGTTGTAATAGCAGGTTTCATTTCTCAAAGACTGAAAAAAGAAACTGTTATTAATTGATTTTGTTTTCCTTTTTGTTTATGCAGGGCAGGGTAAGCCAGCAAGCCAAGTTATTTATTTCAATATTTTATTTTTTCTTTATCATTGTTGTAGGCCTAAACAACACTCTCCCATTATAAAAACTTGTAGCCTACACACCAAAAAAACATTTTTTAACTGAAATGTGCATTACACATCAACAGCTTGGTGCCTCTAAATTTTACCAAACCTCAATAGCAGTGGCTGGTCTTGAGTGTCCCTAGCGAGCTTTATTCCAAATAAAAAAACAAGGACAAGTGTTGTAGTAAATTAAAGAATTTAATTGGGCATGGACAGATTTGTTTGATTTACTGCCAACACTTCAAAGTTTTTTGTTTTTGTTTTTTTTGGCCAAAAACGGTACTTTGAACTGTAAAAGTTGCCAAATCCTGATCAAGGGCAAAATAAGTGATGATAGATGTTCTTTCTTCAACAAGGTACCACACCTTCACACACAACTACAGCTAGGAGCTGCTCATGATGGTGCAGCCAATTCATGTGTTTTTAAATTGCAATTAATTGTTTTGCTTCTACGCTAGGAGGTTTTGCATGATCAGTATGCACTACATGTTGTATTACGTATGTTTAAGACATTAACGCCAACTTGACATATCATATTATTGACAGTCAAACTTTAACTGCAGTTTGTCAAAGTGCATTATCTGTTCTTGATTTTGGTGTCAGACAACAAAAACCAACCACTGACTGCCCTTTACTTTAAACATCATATCATTGGATCACAGAGTTAATCCTCGGGCTATAGAACCTCATAGCACATTACCAACAGCTGTAGTTATACATTGCTGCCCTGTGTTTCCTGTCACCTCCATGCTTGTGGTGTAACTATGTGGACTGCATTGTCCCCATATAAACTATCCAGTCTTTTAATTCCTTTGTGATATTGTTTTCTTACTCTTGCCTCAAGTCATCTCTTTTAAAGAGCACACTCTATCATTTTTGTTGAAGTATCCCTCTAAGCACTAGTCTTTAATTGCACTGCTGCCTTCTCTGGTGAGTAACATTGATGTATTTTAAGTGGCCCTGCTGCCAAGCTTAAAAAGGTATACTTAATAAATTAAGTTCATGTCAAAGTATTATGACACTAATTCATTTTTACCAAATTTTGCATTAGTGGAAACTGGATTTTCTTGCCGGGCTCGCTGTTGCTATAAAGAATTCATTCTTTTATGAAATGTTTATTTCTTTATACTCTTTTACATAACAGGGCCTCAGGGAACTTTTAACTTTTACTGAAAAGGAGACTTCAATGTATATCTAACCAATTTGCAGAAGACTAAATTAAGTCCCCAGAGAAATTTATGTGAGAAATTGCTTCTTAGGTGCTCCTGAACTTACAGTGCCAGAAGTTTCCAAAAGATCTACAGGGCCACAGTTGGCTCATCTTCAAAAAAATCTCTTTTTTCTTTGTTCAATTTCATTAAAGAAAAAAATACAATCTCAACAAAACTGTTGAAATTTGTAGGAGATGGAGAGGTTCATGTGAATGTTTGCAAAAAGAACTTGCAAAACATTTTTGGGTAGAAATCTCCTGAAAATATTCAAAGTGTAGCTTTTGGGATATAAAGTGATTTTCCGGAAACCTTCCTCTAGGGTCCAAGTCAAAGTGGGAATAAAAAGAACAAGTATTATAGACATGCTACCACTATATAAACATAAAGATTCAAGGTTCTTTGCTGAACAATTCTTAAAGGGTTCGTTGATGTAATGGTGTACTTTGAGTTCAAAGTTCCATCCATTAATCAACTGAGTGCTGATTACTCAGGTCCAGGTTATGGGGGCAGCAGACTAAGTGAGTTAACCCATGTGTCGTCCTCCCTAGTCACATCCTAACGTTATTCCTGGGGGTTTCCGAGGCATTCCCAGGCCAGATGGTACATGTAATCTTTCTAGCTTGTTCTGGGTCTGCCCCGTGGACTCCTCTCAGTTGAGGTTGCACAGAATACTCTCCACAGGAAGGTGTCTGGAAGGCAACTGAATGAGATGCCCGAACCACCTTTACCTCCCTTACCATGATCTTACAGTGGTGGAGGTGTATGCGTATGCACATGACCCTGGGAACTGTGTTGTTGAGAGGTCAATAGAGACAAGAGGTCAGAAGTTAAAAGCGATTCTAGACCCCTTATGGATCGGCAACCTCTGCTAAAGCTACCTTGCCCAGGTAGACTGGGTAGAGGGTAGACTGGAGCCTCCTAGAGCCACGCCTGGAAGGGAAGTTTGACACCAAATACCTGGTGATCAGGCCAGTACTCATGGTACCTGGTTAGGCTCAGTTTGAAGGCTTAATATTGGGCCCACCCAGGATTGGGCGCATTGCTAACTGGGTGGTGGGCGAAGGTAGGGAATTGGTGTGCTGTCCTAAGGCTACGAAAACTGGATTCAAAGTTAAACTATTCCACATGAATCTCTTTAGTTCAATGCTCTTACTTTCATACAAGGTTCTGCCAACACTCAGTACTGACAAGTGACCTTATTTAGCTCTGGATAGACCCTCTAAGAATACTAAAGCTAAAAAGACACCTGATTGCAATATAATTCCAGATTAATAAAACATGAGTCTATTTGAACACATTAAGCACTTTAATTGCAGTAGTTATGGTGATACCTGTCTACTGGCACTTATCTTTACTAAATTAATACTTACACAGAAAACAAACAAACAAAAACACAAAAAAAAAGGTATAATTTCCTATATCCACCCATCATCCATCCAAAGATTCATTTATCCATCTGACTATTTTTATCCATTCAACTTACGACTACGTCTTACCACCTTTTTAACACATCAGGCACAATGCAACTGTTAACTGTACCACTAGATGTCAGACACAGCCAGTGTATTAGCCACGCAGGGCAGAACAAACATTGACCTGGTTTCCATCGGGGACTTCAAGGACTAACCCAGGCTGAGTCATTTTTCATGACACCCACTTCCCCTCAAGAAATCAATTCACTGCCTCCATCCTATTTTGAATGTATTTATGTTAAAGTCTCATAACAAATATGGCAGCCTGGCACAAAGCATACATTTGATATTAATTGCACACCATGTGTATTTGCATACATCAAAGAAGGGGAGCTCTGGTGGGATTAAATCTTGAGGGTTTCACATGTAAGAGATTATGTTGGTCAGTTATACGTGTGGAGAATGTGAAAGCTCTGTCACCAGAGACACCACAAAGGACGGAGGGAAGGAAGAAAAGAAAAAAGAAAGAAAGAAAGAAGGAGGATTTGTCAACATTTTTCTCGAAACACTAAAATATCCTGAAAAAATCCTTTAGAAATATTCTGGAAACAAAACATATGAGAACAGCCATGAGCAATGATACTAGCTCACAGGAAAGATACCATGCTATTATTATTGCAGGGGCCTTGTGGGGAATCACAAGAAGTGATTTTCTAACCAGAATGATGTCAGTTAGCCACATTTTTTTCCATCTCGGTCACCAAACAAATTTGCCTGGTCGACCAGACATTTAATCTGAAGAATAGGCAGTGTGTGATAATATTACTACTCAGGGTGTTGATGTTTTTATGAATGATGTAATTTCTTTTCAATCTGAAAGGGGGGGAAAGGTTACGAAAGCTGCAGCTGATTCACCTTGTAAAATGTCAGTATGCAAATTGAACCAATCATTTTCTCTTTAGTGAAACTTTGAAACAGCTCAGTTCGACCTGAGCAGAACTCAAGGGTTTGCATTGTGAAATTCCACCCTGTCACTGTTCCTGTTAGAGCTCTGCTTTAATTACCGAGCTTAAATGTGACTTTTACATTCAGGTCTGCTTGATACTGTTAGGAATAGATGCTCCAGCTCATTTGGGAGCAATATCTAAAAGGTCCCACAAAATTGCTTTGATAAGCCCTTTTTTTGGCTGCTCTGCTTAACCTAATGGAAAATTCTGGATCTATTGTCCATCATATTTGCATGCATTTCCCTGTAAGTCAGCTCGGCTCACAATAATAGGTACATTATCTTTGGAAATATTGGTGTTTTGACCAGAATTCCAATACACTTCTGTGGGACTGAAACATGCTTGCCCACATTTTTAACTCAACAATACATGCAAAAGAAAACAGCCAAAGAATTTGCAGAGGTTAATATGTATTACCTCAGGGGTGCTGCACTACCTGACTGACCTTGTGTTCCACATTTATAAGCACTCTCAGAGATCCCCAGCTACAAGCTCAAAAACAGACAGCTACCTCGGTGCAACAGTTTCTTCAGTGAGAAGTCAATTCTCATTAGCCACCATGCTAGGTCCATCAGTCACCAGCTGGTAATGGCTGCAGAAGCCAAACTGCTTACCGCAAAGTCAGTGTAACAACTGTTTACACAGATGGAAGCAGGCTAGTGTAATACAACCATTATGGCTTTTTGTAAAATGCCTATATTTCTGTATTTAAAATAATTTATAAGCAAATTGAAATGCATTCCCATTAGAAAATCCGACTGGAATCTTCAGTCTTGTTCAAGCCTCAGTGTCTTAAAAACAGTGAGGCGTGAATCTTTAAAAGTCTAATATTGGCAAATTAAGGTGCACCATTTGTTTTAATTCACCATTAGTTTTAATTGATGCCATCAATCATAGTATAAGAGAGGTTATCATTCTCTGTAGATATCTCATTTAGGAAAGAAAATGTGTTTCCTCTTTAATCTCATGCTGTCTGGCTCTTTTTTTGCTGCCTCCCTCACTTTCCGTCAGTCTCCGGTATCGCAGGTCAAGGAGACGTTATGTCCCGTGATGCAGAAAATTTGATGGCATTATTCACTTTATCATTGGAATCAATTATTCGCAAGCTGTGTTCTGCATTTAATCAATCAAAACTGACATATTACAGCACCAATTACCATGTTTCATGCCATTTTCGGCAAGGCTGTCTTGCATTACAAATCAGTGGATGTGTGCGCACTTCCTAAGACTCCTAAGACTTTAATTTGTTTTCACTAATTATTTATGAAAAATACCTAGATTAAAAAATTAAAAAGAAAACAAAAAGAAAACAAAATTTAAAAAAGCAAATTAGTTTTAAGCAATTATCTTATGCTTTAATTAAATATCCTCATACCTAGAAATGCACTGTGTGCCTATTGTAGCAAGAGTTTGTTGTAAACGTCCTCCTGTGGCTCTGGTAGTCAAGCAAAATGCATCTAGAATTATCTATATAAGAAGATATGGTGATAAAGTGCAAATTAGCTGCTAATTATACAGTCCTTATATACACTGAACACTTTTGTATTTGCTCTCATTTTTTACAGGATGTAGTTTAAGATCTACTGTAGATATATTTTTTCAAGTATCACCTGGAAATTAACACTGAGTGATATTGAATCCATAATTCATTTAGCTTTCATTTAAGTCTATATCTTTTACTTGTCACATAGTTTTTCAAGATGGCTGCATGGTTCACACAGGTGGTATCTGGAGGAATGGCTATCACCCAGCCATCCTTAAATACACACCTGTGAACTGCCCTTGAGGAAGGCACTTTACCCCAAAATGCTAC
>JAPZEB010000011.1:4643303-4656202 GCA_029783705.1 Chaetodon striatus | reverse complement strand
TGCTGAATGTGCATATTAAGGCAGTACAGGAGGAGGCGCACATTAATAATCCTCCAGGACTGTAACATGCTCATGTTGAACCCAAACAATGTGTCATGTGACTGCAGTTGGTTCAGATTGAGGTTGGAACACGTTCCCACCACAAACGAACCGCACCAGAGTTTGTTTGGAATTGGACTGAGACCACCTCTTCAAGAAGGTCTCGGTCCGGTTCTTTTTGTGAGCACCTGAGTGCAACTGCTGTGTTCACACCTGCCCAAACGAACCGCATTTAGGGGGCAAACGGGCTTGAGTTTGATTGAACTGAACCAAACAGGGTGTGAAAGCACCCTCAGAGTGCTACCACACCTCACAGATGCCTCACAGCCCTTGTCCAGCCTGTCACTCAAGTGTTCCTGTCTTAAAATATGCATAACTTTAGGCCTTATTAAAATTCACTCCCTGTACAGTTATCATGAATATTGAAAGTAGATTTAGAGACAAAAAACATTTTTTGTACCAGGCTGTAAACATGTTTATTTCTGCTATGAAGTTGGGCATTTTAAAATGGGGGTCTGTGGGGATTTACTCTGTTTTGGAGCCAGCCTCAACTGGCCATTTGATGAACTCTAGTTTTTTGGCACTTCCACATTAGCCTCATTTTTCAGCCGCAGAGGTTGCCCCTTGGTTGTGTGACATTTTCAGAACAAAAAAGAACTGTCTGGAGTGTTCACAGTCTCTGTCCCATTCAATGGGATATTCAAAAATGGGGGTTTGTGGTTTGTGCATAGAGGCCTTGTTGAGTAAAAGTGTCTTTTCGACTACAGTATTTCTAGCTCCACCTTTTAGTTTTGGATCAGTGTACTAGCTACCTACACAGGGGAGTAATGAAAGACAAGGATGGAATGTATCATGCACAACTTTTGACAATGCGAATGCAAAAATAACTTTTCTAATGTGTTACAAACTGAACCTAATCAGACTGCTTGGTGGAAACAAGGCTTTAGTAGCTTATGTTTACTACTTAGTTCTACAGTTCTGCACACATCAGACAGTGATGGCAGCCTGTGAAGATACCTCAACATAAAAATGTTGTAATAGTTATCGTTTTTGTTCAGTGGAAAGCAGCAGAGGTAGACTCATCCTTTAGGCGAGGGCTGTAATGAAGCTGTTCAGCCTGATATATATGCAGGTCACACACATGTAATGCTTTCATATGAACATATATTTAATGTTTAGACTAAATTTACGGACCTAATAAAATGCTTAATTTACTGTCCTTTTATTTAGTGTACCATTTTATGTAAAACACCGAACACATTTGTTGAAAGGTACACATTCAAGAAGCCATATAAAAAGTTGTCTTCCAAAATTATTTGAAAGCCATTTTGTTTAATTAAAAATGTTTACGTTTTTTTTTTTATTATTATTATTTTCTGTCCCATACGTAAGGAGCCGAGAGGCGTGTTTCCAGAAGTGACTGTGTCAGATGGCCTGTAATGAGCTTTGCCTGCATCACCGCTGTAGAACCAATTAGCTTAAAAGGGGTCTAGCAGACTGACTATATGGGATGGATCACTGGTGTGGTGTGTGTGTGTGTGTGTCGGGGTGGGGTCATATGTATATGTGTGTGTGTGTGTGTGTGTGTTTCATTATATGCTTCTGTGTGGGCACAAGCTGTAGTGTTGTGTCAGCACAGATATATTACCCAGATTTATGCTCAGTTGTCACGGACACACACACCTACACACACTGCACCCCTCTCTGTCTCACTCTCTCTCACTCTCTCTTTTCAACACACTCGTCTCTGCATCTGTTGTGAAATCAGAAAAAAAAACCCAAGCCTGTTTTTGAACAAATCAGCTGCATTTCTTTGTCATAACTTCAAACTCATGACTGCTACATCAAAATAAATATAAAAAAGAGAGAAGATGAAGAAGTACATGAATATGCATGAGGAAAACATTTTGGTTTTGTTTGGTTTATATTATATCTTCATCAGAACTCACATCTTGATAAAATTAATGTGTTGCTGAATATTACTTCCACAAAAGGAAAAAAAAAAAGAAGTAAAAACCAAATCTCTTTTTTCATACTCAAACATTGATGATTACATGATAAAACTTACGTAACACTTTGAGTGCGAAAGCCGTACACTGTCAAAGTCAGTATCTTTGATTAACAGCTCCAGAAGGCAGAGAGCAGCGCTAACTGCTCCTTGTATTTCAGCTTCCTCCGGCGCTCAGCTGATATACTTACACATCACTATACATGGGAAACCAGTCGGCTATAGCAGATGGAAAAAAGATGACCAGCCACCAAACGAAGAGCAGGCCGGAGAGATGACAAAATAGCTGAATGACACATCAGGCAGGTAGAAAGGAGCATCAAGTCTTTATGTCATTATGGTGCTGGTCTCTACAATGCAAACTCAATTGTATTGGCTATGATCATAATTCACTGAGTTATTATTGTGGCTCCAGTCATGTATTGCTCATTCTTCTGTGTTGCTGGTTCTGAGTGCCTAATTAAATCACTCCAAACTGACTGCTGCAATCAAAGCTTGTCATAAGGCCATGAGCCATTCACTTGTAATAAAATAAAACACTGACCACCAGCTGAGGTTCAGCCTTTCCATTCATAAGGGAGTACTTCACCCCCCCAAATGACCATTTGTACATCAGTTCTTCACCCTGTGTTACACTGATTTGGGTAAGAAAACCATTGTTTTTCTTGCATGTCTCCAAAGTATCCAGAAATTGGGAGAAATTCTTGATGAATTGAGGTCAAGCAAAACTAAATTAAAACATCTGTTAACAAACTCCAAGTCTCATTTAACAGTCGTATGCTCAGGACCTCCCAAATGCATGCATTTTTGTATAAACCTTGGTATTTAAAACTGAACTAAAAGCTAGACTTATCTATCTTCTCTTCAAAGCCAGATTCCATTGACAAAAGCACTGTACACAGGAGCTGCTGGTCTACCGCTGCCTCCATCAGTAGTTGTGGTATTGTGTAAATTTGGTGTTTTAGAGAGTTAATTCACAAAAGTCCAACAATTACACAAGCAAACTGATCTAGGCAGAAAAATACCAGCAGCTCCCATGTTGTAATAAAGTCTGGCTTTGAAGAGAGCATAGACAAATTTTACTTTCAGTTAAGTTTTAAAGGGATAGTTTGCATTACTTATCCATAGCCGTACAGTACTTACCCATAGTCAGTGTATTACAAAAGCAGATATCAGTCGTCATGCCCCTAGTTTGGAGAAGCAGACTGGACACAGCTAAAAATATCAGTTCAAGTGTATGCTATATTGAGAGTATGTGCCATTGACAAAAACAATAATTTTAGCTCACTAAACACAGGAGCTGCTGATCTATCGCTGTAAATCAGTTTTTAAGTTTGTGCTATTGTGCAACTTTGGTGAAACCAAAGTAACTGTTTTTAATGCCAAATTCACATAAATAACACAAACAAAATAACTGATCGAGGCAGCGGTAGATCAACAGCTCTGTGTTTAACAATGTTAAATCACTGTTTTTCTTAAGGGAGTTTGGCTTTGAGGAAAGCAATATAAAGCGTTAATTTTCCTGTTGGAAATCGCTGTCTGGTGACATGGTAAAGCTGTGAAAATATTCTGAATTTAGCACACACTTAAACAGATATACATCTTTTTAGGTGGGACTTGAGTAGATTGCTTAGCTTCCATGTCGGATTGCAGCCTGCTTTTTCAAACTAGGTGTGCTGACTATCATCTACTGTATGCAATATACTGTTTATTGAGAAGTACCCCATACAACCCCATTTTTAAAAAGTGAACTAACTCTTCAAATGCTAAGGTCTCGGCAAAAATGCACATGTTTGGGAAGTACTGAGAATAGGACTGGATCAATGAGACTTAGATTACACTGCACAAGTTATTTGAGAGTTTGTAACAGACGTTTTTATATAGTTTTGCTGTTCTTAACCGCTGAGCCCAATGACTTCAACTCATTAAGAATTTTCTTAGTCTTTGGAGTCCTCGTTAAGCAGAAGCAGGTGGGAAAAACAAAGTTTTCTTCACATATCTAACATGACACAGGCTGAGTATTTGATTAACAAATTGTGATTTGGGGTTGAAGGATTCCTTTATTCACAAAAATATTTCTCAACTTGACCAATCACAGTAAAGCAATGTATTGGGTCTGTATGAATTTAAAACGTGTCTTCTTTGCATGGATTGGATTGAGACATTTCATTAGCTTTATTTCATTTCCATTTATCATATTTAATTCTAAATCATTCTAAATCACTCTTCCAGTCTTCCTAAAGATTCACAAATGAAGAATTTCATTCTACTAAATAATGAATGGCTTTTTTTATGGCATTGTCATGGAGATGGGTTTTAATTAATGTGTGCGTAGTGGAGAGTTCAGTGATTAGTGCAGACTAACATATCAGCTGTCTTAATCTAAGTCTACTTTCATGAATGTACTAAGACTTACAGCAAACTTAAACTGCATTTTGTGAAGTTTGCTGTAAGTTTTAATAGCATATAAAAGCACAGTCTGTCAAACACACACACACATTTACTGTATTTCTTTTTTTTTTAAGACTCAATCTAGTCATCTAGTCTATATGAGTGTGCTGCTGTGTGGGCACTCTAGCTCACTTAGCCCCATGCTGACACTGACATGATGCAGACATTTGCTCCACCATAATGTCTTTAAACACCCCACCACTTCCCTCAGACACACACATTTTCTGTGTGTCTTACAACAAATTGTAACATTCAGGATTTCGGGACAGACATGGATGCACCAGAGCTGAACTTTCCTCAAAATACCTCATTTCAAAAGACAAGATATTAAAAATACAAAGTCCTGCTGCGCTGCGGTGTCACCTGCTGTTTCACGGACTTAAATCTGCGAGAGAAAGCTGAATTAAGAGAAGGAGACAGGGAAGAAAGAAAGAAAATGTTTGCCATGTTTGAAGCAGTCGTGGGACTGTCTAGAGTTCAGACTTGTTTTTCTCCTTCTTTAATCCACTGCCATAAAACAGTTTGGGGGGAGGCAGGGGGGAGTTGTCAATTGATCCACTGGGAATTTGACCAAAAGCCAAGAACAGCCAGTGTGAGCATTGGCTGGCTGATAGCTGCTGTACCTTACCAAATCAATTTAGTAAGCAGTAACATTGTTAAATTAAATCATAACAAAGACTGGATTTTTTTTTTCTAGAATGAAAAAAGCTCTCTCTGCGATTTTTGTAGTTTTAAAGGTGAACTCAGGGAGGTGTTTCTAATGCTTCTCTTCCAATATTATTTTACTTCTATTAACATCCCAGCATGTACTGAGCTTGATCCATGTTCCTGCAGTGTTAGTCGCTCTGCTTTGCTCCATCTATTCATGTTCCTGGGTTTCTTCAGATTATTGCTCCTTCAACCTCATGTTGTTGTAGCCTCAGGCTCCCTTAGAGCTACGTACGCTAATAGAAATCCTGGGAATTCTATGCAAAAAGGATCCGGTTTGATCAGTTTAAATTGCAAAGTGGAAATGCAACAGAGGGGAACATCCTACCTCTAGACTCTGTAGACACCCTGTATACTGTACTAGGGATGTCCTGATCAATCCTTTTGGCACTGATCCTGAATCGAACCATGTGTAGCTGACACGCTGAAATATCAGCTGTACTCTACTAAATCTGACACCCTCATTTTTCACAAGCTTCCTAATCCAAATGCTGAAGGACCTGATCAAAGGTATTAAGTTTATTTGTAAGCTTGAATTATTGATATGATATGACTGAAAGTTTATCTGCAAGGTTTTGACTGCTGAAATGAACATGAAGCAATCAGCCAGAGCGAGGACAAGAGGAGAACAAGTATCAGTTTGTTGTAGTTGCAGAAACTACAAAACACTTATTCCACTTAGGGTTTTGCATTGGTGATACAGGGGGACAGAACCTTGGACCTAGGACACAGCTCCCCTACATAGCCTGCCCCTGGCTAATGTGCAGTAAGGCAAAGTGAATTGACGAAATAGGAATCGGGCTGGTCCAGCAATGGGAGTTCGGAGACTGTTGTGCCCACATCATTGTATTCCATATTGGAATCCCAGTGTGCAGTACAGACAGAGCACAGGACTCCAGTGGCACAAGGGGAAGCAGAGTCTGTGTTGACATAATTGATGCTTGGTGCTCAAACAATTAAAGTTGATGGACATGTTTCCCTGGTGTCCAATTTTTAATACTGGGATGCCAGCATAGAAATAGAACGAGAGTAGAATGGACATTCAAATAGATGTAGCAGGATGGTCAAAGCAGCCATTTTTGTGTGTATCACTGCCAGTGCAACCCTTGTAGTGGACTAACTTTCAAATAAACGTCTGTATAAACAAACAGACTTACTGCAAGTCACAAACTCACTGAGGTGAGGTTTTGCAGTAATGAACGGACAGAGGAGTAGTTCGTTTTCAAATAAGCAATCCTCTACTTGTAGTTGAAGCTATCTAGCAGAGAACCACACCTCAATCATGTCACCTTCTGAATAAATACTGACCTTACCAACTGTTCCTGTTCCACTCTCATATTCTTTGCCCCTCCCTCCCATTCCGTTCTTCTCTTACTCTGTCTTTCTCTCTTCCTCTCCTCTACATAGGGTCCTGAGCAACCCAGGCTCAGTCCGAAGTCGCTAAAATCCGGCGCTTGGGCGGGAACTTGTGGCGTTGGACACTGATTAAAAAAAAGCTACAAGAAAGATACATGGCTGGCTGCCATTATAATTTAACAGCATTCGACAGCATCAGGGGGAAACGCAGCGGGGCAAGAACAAAATTTTAGGCAGCAAAGTCCGAGTAGGGCGACCGGGAGGGGTGGTGGATGGGTCCAACAAACACCAACCTTCACCCAAGAGAGGAGCGTCAGTGTCCCGGAAGATTGTAAAGCCAAACCCTGTTCATTATTTCCTAAACCCAACCACTTGCTTTTGTTTTGCTTCAGTTGTTGAAGGAAAAAGAATTCGAGGTGATATAGTGCATTTATTTTAAAAGAAACTGTATGTAAACGGTGAATTTGCTGTGAAAACAGAAGAGCATTTTGAAAGAAGACAATGTGTGTAACAGGCGGAACTTGACACGGCATCCAAGAACGTCAACAACCAACACACCTAGTGCACTTTGTGCATTGTATCCGGGGTGAGAGTGTGTTGTCCTGAGGGGGTTCATTGTGCCCACTTGCTTTGGCGGATCCTCTGTCACAGCTCCCCCACTATGCATTCAACAAAGTGAATAAGCTACAAGGAGACCAAGCCTCACACATCAGTCACATTTTTCTTATAAGCTGTTAAACCTGTTGATGGTGTGGTCCTTGCTAGTGAAAATTATACTGTTCAAATCTAACTCTTCGAAGTAAGGGTTTAATTCATCCAGACCAGCGCTGGTGACTGTTGGAACAATAGACTAACTAAACAGACGACCAATGAGACCCGTGTTTTTGTTGCTGCTGTTTACATTCCTCCTGAAGCAAATTCAAATATGCACTACATGAATACAATACTGTTGTTTAGTTTTATTTTTTGCATTGCAAAAAGAGACTGCAATTGCATTTTGTTGAGCAACGCTGTTGTGCAATGGCAATGAATGAACCTTGAACCTGCAAATGGCACACACCCCTGACCACAGAAGAGTAAAGCTTGGTCAATTAATGTTGATCAGTGATATTTGATGTGACCCACCGCCCCTTATCTTTGCCATTTATACTAATGAAAGTGATGGCCAACGGAGGCTAAAACTGAGAAGCTGCTAGCTGACAGTTTCTGTACACTGCTGTTTGCTGATGAGAGAACGAGAACAAAGATGACAGATCTGTTAGCCTTGGAGTTTAGTGGACCGAAGTGTTTTGCCAACCTTTCTGCCTGAACTCACTCACTCGCATTAGTGAATTCATACACTTAATGATAATTTTCACTTGCATATGCAGTGAAATCATAACATGCATGCAGACTGTTCAGACAACTACTGTACTGTTTGTGCAGACATGAAAGTGTAGCCTGAATATAAGTGTACAATGTGTCAGCACACACACATAGACATACACCAAAGACCCCATAACAGGTGTTAACACAACATGTACTTCATTGGGACTTCTGTGTGCACTGTATGGCAAAGGGATAAAGAGAAACGAATAGTAGTGGCACAAGATTTTTCTCAATAAGCAACTGAACTGGAATAAAAGAGATGTGACAAGGATATAAATCAGCTTTCTGGAGAGGCAGTTGACAGTAGTCTATGAAAAAAAAGGAATATGCTACAGTCTGAAGAGGAAAAGGAGACACTTTGTTTTGCACTTGTCAATGTTCTCCAAATTTCTCAATGTATAATACCTGTCCAACATGCTTATATCTTCAGTGGAAAGCTAGGTTTGTGAGACAGTTGTGCTGATGAGCAGGAGGAAAGTTGCTGGTGTTTTTAGAACTGCAGAGTCAGATGTATGTATTCATGAATCCCACTGGAAGTCAATCCATCTGGCTATGTAATAAAAGCACAGCCTGTGTTTTGTTCAGTCAAATATAGTGTATATATAGTGGGGAACTTTTGATAATAGAAAATGTTCAAGACTGCTCAAGACGTATGTTTAATACATTGTTAGGGTGCTGCAGAGTAATGGTTTGTTGCTGCATGTGTGACTTAGCAAGACGAGTTTGTTTATGTGTGGAAACGTATACACTAGAAACTTTTCCAAGAAAACAACAGCCTCAAACATTTCAGCAAATGCCCCAAAATAACGTTCGTTCATTCATTTTCCATAATTGCTTATCCTGCTAGGGATCACTGAGGCGCTGGAGCCGACATTGGGCAAGAGGTGGGGTACACCCTGGACAGGTCGCCAGACTATTGCAGGGCTGACACATAGAGACAGACAACCATTGCGCTCACATTTACACCAACAGCCAATTTAGAGTCGTTAACTAGTCATTAAGACTAGTTAATCTGCATGTCTTTGGACTGTGGGAGGAAGCCGGAGTACCCAGAGAAAACAAAGCTGACACAGGGAGAACATGCAGACGTCACATAGAAGGGCTCATCCACCCAGGGGTTCAAATCCCCCATTCCGGGTTCCAATCAGGGACCCTCTTGCTGTGAGGTGACAGTGCTCACCACCAAAAATGACGTGGTAATATTAAAACGACAAATCCCATAACTGCTGTAGGGGTTGTGACTTTTGTCACAGGAAATAGAGGTAATATAAAGTTGCTATTGAGCCACGATATCTGCAAAGGAAGGAGATCGGGATCATTGGATGGTTCAACAAAATGTGTGACTTTAACACAGAGGCTGTTCATGTACTGTTTCCTCACAACAGTCAACATCAGTTTCTTTTAATCATGACTGGTGTTTCTGAGATCAGACACTGTTTATATGTGTCATTCTGGGGGGTAATTTATAACAATGTATTTTCTTTTAAATCTGGAGCACTCCTACCAACAAATATGAGCACAGTGATAGGATGTAACCCTAGGATATGAGTTCATATATCATTAAACGCCTACATAAGTCTCAGATCTCGATCCCAAAGAGGCAAGGAACCATCACAGAATCATCGTTGGTTTGCCTAATGAGTGCACCGATCCTAAATCATATTAGCAAACCCTGTGAGCTCATTAAAATTGCATGCATCTCATGTACAACCGTGTGTGAATGTGAGTATGTGTGTGTCCATGTGTTTGTGTGCTTTTAATTGAGAAGATACCATGAAGGATGTGCGTAAACCACATTCATGCTATCAGGCATTAGCGCTAATGAGATTTTACCCATCACAGACTCTTTGTGATTACAGTTATCACTGAGAGTGGCCCTTTCCCACCTCCCCCTGCCCCTACACAGTTATAAACACACACACATACACACACACACACACACACACACACACACACACACACACACAAATCTGTCAAGCTCTGGGCTCTTCAAACCTCAGTCTACGAAACTGCTATTACAAAGGTTCACACTGTTTTTGATGTGAAGATGTTTGACTGTCTTACAGACAGGTAGACAAACAGGCAGTAAGGGTGACTACCCTGATACTGACAGATGTACCCACACACCACTACACATAACATTTAGTCGGGCTTGGAGTAACATTTTCAGAGATCAAGCCACTCTGGAGGCACTAATTATCTCACCGGATGAGCTAAATTCAAATAAGTGGAGCCACTGGCCCATCTTTTAAACTAACATTACTGTATGAGAGGGCTGAACACACACTGACAAATTAGCATCTATGTGTCTATATTTTGCAACTGTAACAGCTTTTGGTAATTTAATTTCATGTCTTTAGCCAAGCTAGCAACACTGCTTTATAAATGGCAATCTCTGTGTGTCGTCCAGTCACTTGGCCAGTCCACCACTTTGGTCCAGACTGATATATCGCAGGACCCATTGGATGGATCGCCATAAAATTCTGTGTAGACATTCATCATCCCAAGAGCATAAACCCTACTGACTTTGGTGATAGCCTTGCATGTCCTCTAGTGCCACCAGCAGGTCAAAATGTTACTTATCTGGTGAAATATTTTAATGTTTAATACATGTATTTTTAGAAAGTTCCGTATAGACATTTACAGTTCTCGGATAACAAATCCTTATCACTTAGGTGATCCCATGTGTTGCCCTCTACCAATATCTTGAGGTGGTTACTTGTGGTTTTGAAGAAAATGTCTCGAGCTGTTGGGTAGATTGCAATGACACTAAGTACAGACATTCATGTCCCCAAGGAAATAAGTTCTAAAAAAAGCAGTGACCTCTTAACTTCCCTTTGATTCCATCATCAGGTCCAAATTTTAACTTGCCAAGAAAACACTTTGATTCATGACGAATCCCCATCAGTCTTCAGCTATACTTAAGTTGAATATTAGCACACTGAACTTAGCCCTTAGCTTAAAGCATTGCTGTGACAAGTACATCCTCTCAGAGCTGCTATCATGGCTGTTAGACTCTTACCCCTTGTTTACACTTACGTGTGTATACGGAAACGAGGCAACCAGGATTTTATGATATCAGATGTACCTGGGAAACTCCTCCCCACTGTAATATTTTGGTCTTGAATAAACCGCAAGTACGTTCCAAAAAATTGAACTTTTGCGGTGGATTTTGGAGAGACCGTGTGACCATGCTAGCTTAGCTAGCAGGCTGCTAACTACCAAACAGGCTATTTCCTTTAATTCCGTTGTCTATGTTGATTATCAAGTAAGTTTGTATGATTAAAAAGAACTTGTTTATCTAGTTTTAACGCATTGTGAATCTGAGTAATGTTATATTGCTGAAATATGATTATACATCATGTACAGTCAGACTGTCATTAGGACTTGTTCAGCCTTTCATACATGCAAATTCAATATTTCACAAAATATGCAGTAAGGTGGTTCAGGCATCTGATCAGCATCCCTCCTGGGCAGCTCCCATTAGAGGTGTTCTGGGCATGTCCCACTGGTAGGAGGCTCTGGGGCAGACTCAGAACAAGCTGAAGGGATTACATTTCTCGTTTGGCCTGGGAACAGCTTGGGTTCCCCCTTGGAGGAGCTGGAAAGCGTTGCTGGGGAGAGGGGACACCTGGGGTGCTTTGCTTGGCCTGCTGCCCCTGCGACTCGGCCCCGGATAAGCGGATGAAAATGAATGGATGGATGGATGCCACGTACCTGGCAGCTCCTGTTTTTGTCCCGGTAATGTTCCAAGCGCCTATTCCAAACTACAGGATGGCGAAATTTTGACAAAATCAGCCTCTCCTCCATCGCTACAGGTAGTTTCTATCAGGGTTCTATCAATCCATAAAGTAATGCACATCCTTGCGTAGGACACTGGAGGCATCATTCATATCCAGTCACATTCGTAAGTGGAAACAAGGCGTTAGTCCTGTTTTAATTGAGGGAACCATGTTAATGTTGTGACTCCCAAAACATTTGGCAAATCTACCGCCACTGCGTTTTTTCACTTGTAATCACAGCTCTCTCTCTCTCTCTCTCTCTCATAGAGAACATTTTGATTTGTCAGACAGACGCATAACTAATAACATGAATTCTGACTGCTTTCCTTGTAAGTGAGTCAGTTCCAAAACCCCTGACATTGTGCATGCTGGTTTACTGGTATGGCTTACGGGCACATTAAATATGAACGAAGTGATCCTTATTGATATTTTAAATCGCTCAACCCTCCTATTTCACTTTTTGAGTGCATACTGCCTCTGCTCTTGATTATGGTGACTGCGAAATGATCCCTGGGAAGGAAAGACAGCAATGACCTCTTAACAGCAACATATCATTACAGTAATAGTCTTGTGGAACCCTTTAAGAACACCATGAATAAAACCTAGGGGATTTATGACCTAGGTTGAGAACTGCGAACAAAAACAATTGTACCAACATCTGCAAGAGGATGATGGAGTGTAAGGGGAAAACTACAAACTATGGCCTCTCTGAGAACATCTTAACAAAAAACAATTACACAACCTATTTAAAAGAAAATGCCACCGTCCATCAAGTGGGCACCCCATTAAAGGTAACTGGCAGTGTTGGCGGGTGGGAAACTGGTGAGGGATCATGTTCTTGTCACCGCACTAGCGACTCCAACAGCTCGGCCAGAGCACCTGTGGGGAAAGTGACAGGATCTGGAGGGATAGCGTGAGTTTCTGTGTGTGTGTCACATCCTCCCAGGGAAGCTCCACTCTGTCAGGTGAAAAGAAGTAGCTGTCAACTCTGTGTTTATCAGAGGAGACACGTGGCCGTCAAAACCCACCATGGAACAACAGTGGAAGCTGGAAATGACGACGACTGCGGCGCAAAGGGGCATCGGTCATTCCAAATTAGAAGAAGACGGGGGGAATTAATTGGTTGATAGTAAGCATTTATCCATTTTGTGCAAGAAAAGTATGAATTTCATTGGACTTGGCAGAGG
>JAPZEB010000011.1:4617827-4634937 GCA_029783705.1 Chaetodon striatus | reverse complement strand
ATCAGTTGCTTCTCCATAATCAATCTAAAATTCACTATGACAAAGTCAATAAACCTTTGAAATCCCAAGCTATTCTGTCTTGATTGACTAAAACACAAACAGCAATTAACACCAGCAGCAATAACAAGACTTCGCCCAGAGACACAAAAAGTGTGATGCTTAGTGTCCCTCAGTTAGTCGATGCAGCACAATTCTTCCAATCAATACAGTAATAAAACCATTCCATGCTTTTATTAGTGGAATAACCTAGTACGCATTGTGACGGGGATGATTCTGCTCTCATTCCCCTGGAAATCGGTCTTCCATTCCACTGATTACATATATGTATTCTGAACGACACATTTTGACCCCGGAGCAGTCCTCCTCCTTCCTTCCCATCGAGCCCCCCCCGCTAATCGATGAGGGATGGCTCTGCAGTTGTTTAACCTGCCTGGCTCTCCCTCTTGAGTGTGGAGCAGGTGACACATCACATTAATAAATAAATAAGCAGGGGGGAGTGGAGCACTCATCACAGCGCCAATGATGGGACAATTATCTCATGGCAAACAACGCTCTGCCATCACCTGCCACAATCGAAAGAATCGATAGGGCTGGGAGGGGAGGTGGAGAAGGAGGGGGGATGTTGGGGGCGGATGGAGGAAGACAGAGGTGAGGCAGAAGGAAAGGAGAGGAGAAAAGCATGAGGAGAAGATAAACATGAGTGTGAAGCACGTTCAGGTGATATAACAGACCCTCTGGTGGCCATATTGGAAGTCACAGCTCTTGTTTACTATTGACTGAGAGAGGCTAATTACATCTCGAGCTTTGACTAAAATGTTTCCACAGAGTTAGGCATCAGGATAATTTTTGTGCTGGTTTTGCTCTGAGGTGATTATTTTACTGCTGATATAACTGATTGATTTTTGACAAATCAATCCAACCAAACAGCAACCTTTGAGGCTGACAAATGAAGCAAATGTTGAAGTACCAAAAACTGCAGTTCCTTGAAAGGCTACTTGAGGCCACCCCCAAAGTCCATGCTTAAAGCCCCGATGTACCATTGTATGTTTCTACACCATGGATATGTAAGTTGTATATATTATTATCCAGCGGATATGTTGACACTGTACATTTCTTTTAGGGCTGTAAACTTTTTTTTTTTTTTTTTAAATTGCCGTTAATCATTAAAATTCAATAGTTAATCCCAATTAATCACATTTTTGTGATTAACTCACTGCTAAAATAAAAATAAACAGTAAAAAGTGGTGTTTTGGGGCCTGTTTGTGACAATTAGTTCCCTTTTTCTGTGGGAAAAATCTCAGTGTCAACCCATTGTCTCAGGGTGTTGACTGGTCTGGTGTCACTTAAGCTTGAAGGGTTTCAAACTTTCATTTCTCACCACAAAAGATTGTCATTTTGTCAATTGCTTCTATGAAGCCAAACTCAAGATAACTCTCCTGGTACCCCCTCTTTTCCTTTTTGACAGGTGCCGTTGTTTCACTCTGACGCTTTGCCATCTCATCATCAGCTGTTTACTCTGCTTACCTCTGTGAAAACAGCAGGAGGGATTTTTTTCACTATACACACACCCGTGTACTCATGATACTTATTTTAAAAATGTTCTATACTAATTTATTTAGTTATTTTTTAATAAATAAATAAGATAAATAAGATGCAACATGGCCTCATAACAATTTCAAACACAAATACATAAATTGTCATTGTGATAACTTGCAAAATTCACAGTCAAAACACTTCTTCGTCTTTTGCTGGACACATTATCCCCATAGACACAACATGCTAATGTTATAAGCATAGGCCTATAACTTTTCACAGTGTATAAATTAGCCTAGCAGCTAGACAATGATTGTAAGTGGACACTGATTTGGGATTGTTTTGTCAAACTCCTTTTTCTGTGGTCAAGAATAAACATTCATGCTTACATATCTATAATATCAGTTTGTTAGCTATCTAAGCACAGCAGTCTGAGGCTGATGCTACACAGGGAACAAAAGACACACTAACAGTTAAATCCTGATGTCGCTTAAGGGCCTCTCTTCTACTAGCTTCTGTGACTCAGTGCAATCTTTCATTGATTCTTCCTTTCATTTGTTTCTCTTAAAAAATGAAACATGTTTCATAGTAATGCATCCACAGAAAATTGCAGGTCATTTTAATACTATTGAGTTCAGCATCTCTCCGTGGATTGTTGAGGTTTTAAGATCCGTAGTCATATTGTTGTCATTCTTTCAGCTCTAATCTGCATCATTTTCAGCAAACAAGCTAAAAACTGAACTGTACACTACCCGCCCACCACCAAATAACAGACAGACAAAGCTAGCATCTAGCTGGTGAACAAATTAGCTCAAGAGCCAAATTTTTCCCTCAGGAGTTGGTCAAGACTAAAAAAAGGTAAAAGGAAAGTGAATACTGGACTGAAAGGGGGGCAGAAGCATCATGCCAAACGAATGTTGATGTTGCTCCCAATCTGCTGGATGTCTGAAGAGAGAACTCTTTGCTAACAAGCTCACCATATCAACTTTTAATGGTGATATGTGGCCAAAGACTTAGTCACTGCAGGTTTAAGGACTGCCAGCATGGCATTGTGTGTATTACATGTTGCCGTAACTGTTGCTCCCTAATCTATGATTTCTTTCCATGCTCTCTTTTAATGTCATCTTTACATCTCCACATATAATCTTTCATCCGGCCCTGTCTATTCTCATAGCCGACCACTTGACATGCCTCACTCCGTCATGTTGGTGGCATTTAATATTCGGAAGACATAGACTTCAAGGAAATGGTGTTTGTTACAGGCTAATAAAAATAATAATATCAAATAAATGACTAGCATCTGCAACTTATCTTGTGCCTACTGATGGAAAATATGGAGTCTTTTCAAAGCACAACATCAGATAAATAGCAACGGCTATAAAGGCAAGATATATTCTGCCTTATTTTGAAACAGATCTTCAGTCTGCACCTTTTGACTTGTAATATTACTCAGCTGACCTACACCCACACTGCAGCAAGACTTTATTAGGTATCTGTTTTTATGCCTGGTTGTTAGAAATATAACTGTTATTTTCACACAGCAAGTGGAACTCCCAGATAACGCCCACTGCGGTTGCTATGCGACACAACAGTAAAGCCTCTATACACATACAGACATAACTGCGCACCACTGTACATGGGGTATAGACAGAACGATTTACAAAAAGCAGAGGCGTGACAGGGAGAATTGGATCAGAGAGGAAAAAGAAGGGAGGATGAAAGATCGAGGTACAAAGATAAAGACGGACTCCTGTGAAAGCAGAGAGTCAGACTAACTAACAAAGTAGAACACTGTGTGAGCCAGAAACCATAATCTTCTCTGTAGGTGCTCAGCGCCTATAGCCACAGACACACATTTAATCCAGTTTTGATGAAGGTGGAGGGAGTTTCACAGGTTTCTGTTTGTTATAAATGGCTTCAAGTTGGGAACAGCGCTCCGTAACAGGCCATTTTATGAATTAGGGCCAGTGGGTGAATTTCTTCCTTTTATTCTTACAGCCTGGGAACTTGGCTGTGATGAAGGGAAAATGACACGACGGTTATATTGTCCCCTTTCACTGTTGCTTCCAATATATTTTCATGAACTCATAATATGCGTCTTGTTTCCAGCAAGCTGTTAGGAGGTATTTAATAGTCATTAGGCAAAGTGTTCAACACACCAGAGTGCATATTTCAGTACGGTTGGTACTGCGTTAAAGTACGTGTGCATTTTCTGCCAAGATTATTATTACCAATGTCTGTGCACTACAACACAGTGGAGGTGAAAATTGATGCTATCAAGTGCCTTTGCCTTTTAATTTGGCACATATTCACAGTATATTCAAATCAAGCATAGGTGTAGATTTCAGGGGGACTCAGAAGACACTTTCCCTCAATATTTAGAACACGTTCATGTGTCTCCCACAATGAAAACATGTAGCACAAGACTTGTATTTTTGAAAAAAGAAAGACATTTGCAACATAAATTGATGCAGGAAAGGCACAAATTGATGCAGGTAAACAGTAAGTGCTTGTTGCTCAAAATTTTCTGTCAGAGAAACTACCTGTTTCACATGTTTCAATGTAGAAACTAAACCTTTGCCCTTTAAGTCAAGTTTGAAGCTGAGTTTCACCTAACCATCTAAATGATCCTCATACAACATTTTGTATAATATCCTACAAAAATTCACACACAACATTTTGTATCAGCACATCACAAATTACCTTATGCACTTAACATAAGCCCACTTTTGGCATGGTACCTTTGGAACCAAAAGTGACCCTTCAGACATGGTACCTAGACCCTAGTGTTTCCACTGCAAACAGTACTCTTAAATGTGGGCGTGGTTGTTGTCACTCACTGCTCCGTCCAGCACTCACTGTATTTCCTCATTAGCGGTGACACAGATGGAAGTCTGCACCTCGTTTATCGTCCACAGAATGGGGTTGCACGCTGTCATTTTCAGAACCAGATAAAACAGGCTGCAGTGAGAGTCTCTCTCCATGGGATATTTAAAAATAGCGGGTTTGTGAACTTAGCCCCTCTAAGGCAAGCTCAGGGGTTTAGTGTTGCCAGAGCCCACAGGAACAACGCTCCACAATGCTTTTTATCTCCATGTGAGGATTGGAATATATGCAGTTCACATAATCCAGGCCGAAATTAATATATATATAAACGTTTGAAGATCTACTTATTACTGAAAGTGAATGTCATATAAAAACTTAAGTAATGGTCAAAGTTCTTAAATTGAAACTTAAGGTGTGATTCAGGTTGTCAACTCATACATTGAGTAACATTACAAGTTAACGTTCCACCTTAAAAGTTGCTGGCAGTCGGCCAAGTGACGTAGGATAGTTTTTACTCCGACTCCAGCTGCTGTGAGAGGCAGCAAAACTTCATTTTATTTTAAAGTTACAGTCTGCTAATAACACTCTCCACAGTATGAACAGTGGTTACATGAGCCTCAAAACCAGCCACAACTCAGCCCTGAGCAGAGTGACCGTCCTCTACTGACCAATCAGACTGCAGTGATCACAGCTCCACCTTTTAGTATCAGATCTGTGTGCTAGGTACCCCAAAAATTCAATTGGTACCATCCATAAATTTTCACAGTGGAAATGAAAAAAAAAAAAAAAAGTAAAGTAGTTTATTTAAACAATAGCTGTAACTTTGCTTGTTTAATGGATCTAAATTAAGATGTAACTTTGGATTTTAAAAGATCTACACAAAATGGTAGGCCATGCAGATGTATAGAAATGCTCGAGCAGTCTATGTGTGTGTGTGTGTGTTTGTGCATGTGTGTGGCATTGATTAGTTTACAAAAGCTGCATGCTCAGGGTTTGTGGTTTGTTTCTGTATAAGTATTCCCTCCCATACCGTCTCTCTCACTTTGAATATGCATCCAAGGGAGTAAGAAAAACTGTAGGAATGAGACACTGTAAATATAAACTAAAAGAAAAAGGCTAGAAAAAAAAGAAATTGAAGACGCGGCGGTGGGAAGTGACATGAGATAGACAAGGAAAATAGGAATGAAAGAATCATGGCTCCTGAACAAGGGCCAGATGTAGAATTAAAATTCCCTGTTTTAGTGTTTAGTATGCTGAACACATCGTGGATCACTCATCACTATCCAAGCGCCTTGGCACTCGGGCAGCGCTCTCTCTCTCCCTCTCCCTCAGTCTTTGATGCCAGCTGAGCTGGAGAAAGGGATGGGACATGAGGAGGGGGTTGGGGGGGGAACCGCGCAGTGCAGATGTTACGTGTGAAGTCGAGCTGACACGCTGTGTGCAAAATATTTCACAAGTTTAACCCTGTGGGCTCACGTGGAGGAGGAGATTGTTGTGCAAAAGCTCGCAAGACAAGAACTGCTGCATTACTTTGCAGATGAGGAGCGAAACAGAGACTCATCAGTCAAAAGCTTTTGGGCTTTTGAGGTGATTTGGGCTTTCAGCTTATATCAACTTGAAAGCCTACAGAGAGATGCAACATGAATATTAGAAAGGAACATGCTGGCACAACACAGAGGCCACCGGCTGCTTATTTCTTATTTGCATTGAGCTGTGGCATTTCTGCCATTTTTATTTAAAATTAATCTGCAAAATATTGAAAAAGATTCACTTATGAGCAGCAGTTTTGGTAAACAGACACTCAGTTAGGTGTTATTATCTGCATGTCTGCATGAACAGTCACTGAGGGCTACTGCGCTTCATGGTACACAGCTCTTGATTATCTCCTAATCATGTCAGTCCTATACTAAGCAGCATCTAATTAAACCTCACGGGCACTCAAATTCCCTAATGCACACGATAATCAACATGATGTATTTTAATTGCAATGGTTTATGGTATTGAACTCCATATCTCTGTATCCCACACAAGGTCTCGCATCAGATTGCAGCGCTGTACATGTGTATCTTCAATGTATTTTTTATTTTGAATGCATATTTTGAGGGGACATTTCGAAACGCAGGGATGTGTGTGTTTATTCCTGCAGAAGCCAGATGGTTTTTACAAACATGGCATTATAGGAAGCTAAGATATAAACTTTTATAAGTCCTCAAATAAACTCAAACTCAAAGGAAATCTTGAGAAAACCCTGTGCACACATACTTCATATACTCAAATGTATACTGTATATTGGGGAGCTGCCTGGTATAACAGCAAGCGTCTTCTATAGGCAACAGTTGCATTTGCTAATTTTGGCCTTGCTGAAAGGTCCAGTGTGTGGGATTTATTGACTGAGATGGAATTTATTTTTGTAAATATGTTTTCTTCAGTGTGTAATCAGCTGAAAATAAAATTTTCATTGTGTTGTCGTTACCTTAGTATGAGCCATTTATATCTACATAGACAGCAGGTCCTGGAGTCCACCATGTAGCACTGCCATGTTTATACAGTGGCCCAGAAAGGTGAAACCAAACACTGGCTCTAGATTGGGCCATTTGCACTCCACCATAGTTAGCAGCTCCTCGATGACTAGCTGAACAGCATTAGAAAAACACTGACTTTTAATGTGAAACTGCTTTATTCAGTGTTTTTAATGGTTTAAATCACCAGGTCTGTTTGTTTCAGAGAGAAGGAGATCTCTGCAGATAATTCGGCTTGAAGTAAAAAAGTCTTAAATGTCTTGGGCCAGTTGCACAGAGCACCTTAAGTGAAGACTTTCCTTTAAATCTGTGTTCAGGTTTCCTTTAAACCAGATCAGTTGCACAAAACATCCTCTTCTTAAGATTTTATTTAAGGAATTGCTTAAAGTTTTTTAAATTGTTGCACAGAGGACCTTGGCAACCAAAGTAAGGACAAAACATAAGGTACCTCTGACTCCATCTTAACAGCAATATGGCTACGTTTATGGCAATAAACCCAAACCTGAGGGACACCCTTAATGATGAGCAATTGATTTTGCACTATAAGTTTGACCGGGGATCAATTTATGATTTGGAGTTGGATCACTAAACTGTCTAACGCTGCGCTCTTCCAGCCCCTTTACAATTTATGATTTGTCTGTGGTTTTATGCAATTAGTCATTGGTGAGGCTTTTTATGTTCACAAATCAATGGTGTGCTGGGTCATTCACCAGTTTTCAAATGCCCTAAAATGTCCAAATGTTGGAATTTCCTCCCATATTTGTTGCTTCCTGTGCCGCATCAAATTCACTTTTAAGTATTTTCCTTCTTTTATTGACTTGCTTTAGAGGTAAAATTTGTTCTTCATCCAGCCAATTTGGTTTTCGTCTCCTCTCTTAGCCATTTTTTTTTTTTTACCATCAGGCTAAATTTGTGAGAGGATACTTAGGTGCAACAACAGGTAGCCTAGGCTATCACAACTTCACGTTCAAGCAAACAAATGGTCTCCATAGAAACAGTATAATTTTACTGGTAGTAAATGACTTAATGTCTTTTCTTGACAAAGGAAACATTTTAAGAGATTCTGTGCAATACCCTTGAGTAGTTTCCTCAGCTAAGGAAAAACTAAACCTTAAAGAGCAAAGTTAAAGTGCTTTGTGCAACCGGCCCCTGAATCTTAAATTATCAGAGAAGAAAGGTGAGCCTCATTTAGTAATATGTCTATAGAAATGTTGTTACTCTTTCTTTCTTACTAGCTGAATTTGTTCTTAGCACTCTGCGTACGTTCGTGAATCAGAATCATTCGAAATTGACAGGTGCTTCCCCAGTATTTACCATCAACATACTGCCATAACCCCCACTTCTTTATGTAAGGAAATATGTTTGCATGAAGTGTATCATGGAGAACGCAGTGACGCTGTTTCTTTTGAGGCCCTGACACAGTATCAGGCTGTCAGTGAGCGTCTGTGAATGTCTTGACAGTCAGAAACATCTGTTCAGCGTCGTCACTCTCTTCAAACATGTTACGTCGGCCTCTGAAGGCGCTCTTTCTTGAAATCAAGGGCTGCAGTCTCTTTCAGCAAGGCTAGATATGCCACTGTAACACCTGCTTGGGGATAAATCTGAATCTTTTATGTACCCTGGATGACTGTTTATGTCAATATTAATACTTTTAAGGTAGCCATCAATACAGGCAGATTTAAAAAAGCAATAAAAAACAAAATTGTTACATTTGAATATGGACATATAAACATATGGACATACTTATTGTAACCTAGGACTGGAACCCTCAGTTTTTATAGTCAAATATTTTAATGACAGTAATTGATGAGGACCAAAGGGTTCCAAAGTGTATGCGTTAGTAAATCATTATTTTAAATATTGTCTGTTAAAGCCTTTTTTCAATGAATGCAGATTTAATTTATGTACATTATGTTAAGTGTGTGTTCATATTTTGTTACGCTGTATCTGCGCTGAGTGGTAATAAAACAATCTGTATGAGTGAATTACATGTAAAGCCAATGTAACGACACTATTAGACGAGAATTTCTACCAGGCCGCGTGATGGGTGCAGTGGGCGGGATTGACCCGAAGTTAAGCGGCTGGAGTTGAAAAATCTGAACTTCAGCGACCAATTCGTGCCACGACAGTCAATCAGCATTGCGATCATCCGATGGCCTATGATGCCTCAGCCATACCGGCGTTCATTGTTCCAGTGTTTTCACGTGCATATGATGCGAGTTAATCACGAGTATGAAGCGAGTCAACATTCAAACTCACGTGAGTTTGGTGTGAACACAACATTAGACAGCTGGGCCACTCATGGTGTCAGGCAGTTCTAAATTTGTTTGCAGAGCACATACAAATTCATGTAAGAAAATATTGTTGAATCTCCAAATTGTGCCCTACCAATCATACAGAGAGTTTAAGCACAAATTTGTGTGTATGGACTGTTTGTGAATAAGGCCCATAAAGTTATCAGAAGGAAAGAGGTGAGCACACATTTGCAGGTGCTGGGTGAGCAGCCCTTCTGCGACAAGCCGAACACTATCAAACTTTATTCAGTGTGTTTACGGATTTTAATCGCCTGGACTGTTTGTTTTGGAGAGGGGAAGACCTCTGCGGATAATTTGGCATAACGGTAAAAACTTCCAGAGTAAAAAAACACTAAAGGAGCCCTAACTGAGTATGTTTGACACACGGGAGAACTTTCAGCTGCTTGCAATCTGTAATCCTCACCACTAGGTGCCACTAAATCCAACACACTGCTCCTTTAAGGACATGTGAATGGCTAAGGGAAGGGATAGTGGTTAAATTTGCTGAACTACAGCCTGGAAATTATGCTTCTTGTGATGTGGTTTTCTAATACAACCCAACTTCAGCCAGGCCAATCATCGTTCACATTTCCTAATTAGCTAAAGATGAATACTAAGAAAGGAGTCAGTCGTTTACAATGAGTTTAGTTTTCCAGAGGGATCGTTGAACAGCTCAGTGGATCTCAATGGTGCTAATCGGCATGGCAACAGACAAGATAAGATGGCATCTCCTCCTTGCCTGACAGCTATTATTATAACCCCGTTAAAGAAAGCCAGTGTTGTGGTAATCATAGCTCGACAGAGTCCAGAGGATGAAGACGTTGTGTGTGTTTGTGTGTGAATGTGCATGCTTGAATAGGTCAGAAAGAGACAACACGAGGAAAAGTTCGAGAAAGAGTAAGAGATAAGAGAGAGAGAGATTTATCAAAGGACACAGACACCTGTTTATGTTCAGTCTACCAAAGTTGATTTTTCTGACAGGCTGGAATTCCAATTAGCACACAGGGGAATGCTACTATTGGTAAAACAATCCAATTATTGTTTGGAGCAGATGTTCTTTCTAGAAAACAATGCGCAGTCAGAGACTGTTTAGTCATTAGCAATGTGGCCTCTGGAGCCACAACAATATATGGTTAAAGTGAATGTCCCTAAATCCCTGCACACTCTCCGTCTACATTTCCCATTTCTAACTGCCTGTCTCTACTTTTTCTCTATTTTTTAGCTGTCTACACAAAGATAACAAAAACAATACGATGCTAAAATATGAGTCACCACTGGTGTATCATGCAAGATGTCCACCTCTGCAATCCTCAACACTGATACATTTATGAATTTCATTAATTTGAATTTATTCCAACATACTCTCTCTTCAACATTCATGTTTCAATTTCTTTGAATGTGGCAAGTGATAGGATTTACAGTCATTTTTTTCTACACAAAAATCTGCACAACACAGTTTTAGCATCTCTCTTCAGTTTTCAATAGAATATATACAGTAGAAAGACTTTTTATTTAAATTCCTCTCTTTAGATGATAGTCAAACACATTCTCACTCCCAACTTGTCAAATACAGCCGACTAGACGGTGGCTCTACACGTCACATTATGTCTGTACTCTGGGTTAGGGTTAGGGTTGAGCCTCCTGGGTCAGTTTTGGATGCGCAGGGATGGCGTGTCAATTTACAATCATTACATGCATGGCATCTTTTCAAAATAAACTTCTGTTTTCACAGGAAAGGTGAAATTCCTATTGTTAAATGTGTATATTCTATTTTCAAAATAAACTTACAACTTAGGTTAAAAAAAAAACAAAAAAAAACTTTGTATGAAGGTTCTGTTTCGGCAACAAACGTATATGGTTAAGTTTAGGGGAAAAAAATTGATAAATAATTTAAAAAAAAAAATGTATATGGCTTAAAATCAGGGTTAGGGTTGAGGGTGAGGGTTACACTGAAAAGACATAAGTTCTGCTGCTGTGCAGCATGTCATGTGATGCGTGTCAACTGCTGCCCCTAGCACACACCGGACGCTTCACACTGCAGCTTGTTAACAGACGACTACACAGTTATCATTACTTTTTAAGTTACTCACCAGGCAATATCTTTTTGGCGATTGTCTTTATAATGATGGAATTGTGGGTCATTTAGCTATCATTATTTCTCAATCTCAACAACAAGTCTCTCGTAATCTAGTCTTTGTCATGCACGAGACACAGCAACAGCAACAGAGTTCTCTTGATGCATCAGTTTTGAGGAGAAGAGTCGAGCTGCCACAGGAGCAGAGAAGAAGAGCTGCTACAGGAGCTGATATGTACAAACAGAGAGTGAGTGGGGGAAAAATGCATTTACTTCCTGGGGCAACAAGGCTGGAAATAGGACAGTGGCGTGCCATGGTGCCACCAGTGCGGGGTTGTACATTAAAAATAATAGAGGCATATTTTTTGACACTTATTGTTTGCTGCCAGTGTGTTTTGGCCTTTGGGAGTAGGGTTTCATTACTGGTCACATACATCAACATATGTAACTAGCATAGCATGCTAGCACATACTAGCACTCTATGTTGTTATTAAAATAACTCAACTGACTTTTGGTTTTACATGGTAAACAGAGGCTTTCCAGTTAAAAGTCTCGGGTTTGTTTGACCCATCCACCACCACTCCTGCTTGCCCTGTGCGGACATTCTGGTTGTTGCTCAGAGCATCAAAAAATGCTGTCGCCTCCTGCATCTCATACCAAAGGGTCTGACACCCAGAGCCACTGTCAAAGCATCAGTTTTTTAAGAGCTGGAATTGGGCCTCGGCTAAATAATCAGACTGAATTGCCATTTTGTTTCGCTGATGCTGTGTTTGTTTGAGCTTATTTTCTGTGAATGTGGGGTTCTTTTTTTACCCTTTCCATTCCATCAGCATAATTTTCAGTTCCATCAGAAGCTGTGGTACTGGTAGCTAAGAGGGGCTAAGCACGATCAAAGAAAGATGCCAGTTAAAGAATTTCTATTTCTGTAAGTCAATATGCAACCCAGACAGCTGCTTCAATCTCATCCCACACTTGTTGCTTTTTTTATTCAGAATGAATTCTGGTTCTGTCACAGGAGGATGCCCATTATGATTGGCTCGGTTGGTCTCCAAGGAAATTTATCTGAAATGCAGGCAGCAATACAGAGGTCTAAAACCAAGCTAGCTTCCTAGTGAAGGACAAAAAAGACAGAATAATGTTTGTGGAAGTATTAAATGGTGAGTATTATCTGATTTTTTTTTTCCCCTATATTTTGTCAACATTTTGAGATTCAGTTAAGAATTATTATTATTATTTTAAATTATATTTAATTTGTCCCAAAATCATCTGCTTTGTGTCATATTCTATGTTTATCTCCAATGTTCAAAGGATTGAGATATGACAGCACATAAAAATGTATGATATGCTGAGCCCTGAGGTGAACATCCAAAGTTTGGCCACATGCTGGGAGCATGTCACAGGACAGGAAATCTATGATGTTGAGAGGCTGAGTGGTGACAGAGAGGTGGATGACAGATAACTTGACATGACCTGACATGTCTGAAAAAGGGTTCGGTTATCGATCCGTGATACTGTGGAGTAATGACTTTGCTGTCTCTATTTAACCTGCCTGTCTCGTGACAGACATACAAATAAAAGTGCACAAGGACACACTCTCACACACACACAAACACACACATGGTCACAGACAGAAACAGACTATTTCTTTCTATCTCGGATGTTCAGAAGAAGTGATCAGGATCCCATCTCACTCCACCGAGGTTCCCATCGGGCTTTCTAATTGCTTGATATGGGTTCTAACAGGATTTCCCTCACGGAGCAGCTCCAGCTCTGATTGGTTAGAGGGTGCTGGAGGGCACACTGGAACGTGGGAGGTCAGAGGTGTCATCATTATCAGGAACAAAGAGGGAAGGCAGAGAGAGATGGTTTCCACTCACACAGTCACAGGGGCTGGAGACAGATGGCTCCCAAGGGATCATATTACACAGAGGGGCGAGCAGAAGTGATGTGTGCTATCGTCCAGCAGGAAAAACATCCATGAATGATCAGACAATTAATGCTTGTTTCTGTGTGTCTGAATGTATGTACTGATTCATTTCTCCTTTTTTTTTTTTTTTTTTTTATTGTTTTACCATTTGGAACGACCATTTTGAGTTTTTGGAAAATAAGGACATTTTGGCCAGTCCTCACTTCTCCTTGACCTCACTTTTAAGGGATAAGGTTAGCATTAAATTTAGGTTAACATTAGAATTAGGGTTGAGGTTAAACGTTTGAATGTGAAGGTCAAGGTCAGGGTGCTAGGGAATTCATTATGTCCTTAAAGGCTTAAAGCTCTTTAAACCAATGCACATTAGATCACAGACCCCCATTTGATAAGATTTCATTTCAGGGACCTCCATCTGAAAATATATTGGTTGTGGGATATGGTTCAGACCAAAGGCCTGTACTACAGAGCAGGAGTGGTGTTAGCAAGGTATTGTCAGGGTTAACTCAGGGTTTTCAGTACTACGAAGCTGGTTCACTATCCAGACTTCTTACCGATCAGATCACTGGGGAAAAGTATCCCAACATGGACAAACGTCCAGAGACAGGTGAAAAAAATGTAGGCCTATATATTGTTATGGGTCGGTAGAATCATTTTATTGCGCCAGGCTTTCTATTTCCTCAGAGCCTCTGATGAACAGAGAGATAGTTTACAACACTAAACATATAATTTTAGCAGTATTTTAACTTGTGCAAAGTGTATTTTAGTCTGCAACAATAGCTGACAGTGTTGCTATTTTTACACTCTAAGTCATTACTGCAACTTCAGCTAGAAAATAAAGATTTTTTTTTTTTTTTTAAGAAAAATAACACACACACACACACACACACACACACACACACACACACACACAAACACACACACACACACACACACACAGTTAATTGGCTCCCATTTTCATAAATGCAACATTTCGGTCAGATGGTCCTCATCAGTCATTAACTAGGGTGCTTCTCCAGTTTTAACTTTAGTAAAAGAAACAGTTTAAAGTGTTTTATGTGTTTCATTATCATCCAACTAAATAATAAAGAAATTTAAGTAAAAATATTACTCATTCCATACTAATTTCATACATGATTTAAGGCTTGGCCTACATGTAATATTTGGAAATTATTTCCAATGTTTCTACATCTTCTGCCATAAGATTACAGCGTATCAATTACATTTCACACAGATGAGTACTTATATGAAGCAGCCTGCTTCATTCATGGTTCTGATAATGACACTTATAATTAAAATCTCCGCCTCTTTTGCATGAACGAACTTGTGGCTGGATAGGAAAACCCAGAGTTGACTGAACTAGTTGATAACCAGCTTTGTGATACTGGTTATCCAGACAGCCAGTGTTTGGGCAAGTCGAGCCAGTTAATGAAAAAATATACTGGGTGAGTTGAACTGGATAGTACAGGCTTCAGGATTCAATAGTTGTCAGTCTGAGTTGTCTAAATTAAGTTTTTCTTGCCTGTCATGATCTGAATACTTCTACTACTATCTTCCTAGATAATACAGCTGCACAGTGTACACTTCAAGCATATGTTACAATTGAATAACTCTGCAATGTATTAAAAAAATGCCTACATCCAAGCTTTTCTTTATTTTATTTATTTTTATTTATTTATTTTTTTACAAAATAATGAAGTATAAAAAAATAAAAAAAACTGTATCCTGTAACCTTCTCCACCCCATCCGTATTCTAAATGTTTATTTTCATTGTCTTTACATCTTTTGCAAGAAACATGCCACAAATATAAACTACTCATTTTAGTCATTTGCTTGCTGGGCTTTTGTTGCTCTTGCAGTGGTGTTGTGAGTCTCCATGGTGAAACACTATGTACCACAGATGAGAAACAAGCAAAACACAAGCTTGTGTTTGAGCTGACAGGTAATGAGTGTACATAAATGAGGTAAATAACATAAATAAACAATGTCATACTGCCTTTAGTTGTCATTAATGGTGTGTAACATTTTGCCGCTGGTGGTGCTCAGCCCCTGCTCTTACACACACAGAGGCAGACAGCGGCAAGTTAGCGAGGGCTTTGCATGAAGGCTTTGTGAAATAACACTTGTGTGGCAGCTGACGTAAAACAAAGGATCAGATCGGGATCTATACAGCTTAATCGAGCCGATCCTAATGGGTTAAAATGCCTTAACAGCCCTGATACAGGCGTTTAAGATCGGATCGGAACGTCTCTACTACAAACACAGTTGAGGAGATAACCATGGATGAAGTGAAACCTATGATGAATAGTCCTTCTGATGACTCACACTGGGCTCAACTGTATTGTCAATTAAAAACTGAAAATAAACTACTCCCCTAGAACTACCTCAAGGGCGGCCCTGGAGATTCCTGCACACCTGGTTGAGAACCACTGGCAACCTGGTGTGTGTGTGCATGCATATCAACGTACAGTATGTGCATGATTGTAAATACTGTATGCATGTGAGTGAGAACATCTGTATAAGTCTAAAACTGCAGGTTTATGTGTATCTACAAACAGGACATGCATTTGTATGTGTGTGTCACCCTCTGTCCATGTCTGTATTCATGTCCGCTGCACATGTGCATATTGAAAATGTCATGCCATGTGTGTGCCTATACGCTGGGAAATGCTGTTGTGTATCTGAGCATAGTTTTGACCACTTTGGCACATCATACATTATGTGTACATACAATATGAGTGTGTGTATGCCTATGCATAAATGTGCTTATGTTCATGTTTTCCACCCTGTGCTGCTGTGTATGTGTAAATGTCTGCATCTGTCTCTGAATTTGCAAGTGTCTGCTCATACTTTGTGTGCTTTGTGAGTGTGTATGTCTGCATGTTTATTTTTATTTGTAGGTATGTGTGTTCATGTGTGTCTGCGGTGCATGTGTGTGTGTGTATGTGTGCGTCTTAGCAGGCCCCCAAGTGGCAGGTCTGCTGTCTGTCACAGTGATACAAGTTGACAGCAGGGTCTTCTTCAATGAGCTCATTGGAGCTCAGCCAACAACCTGCTCTCTCCCTCAGTTAGTGCTTCTCCCTCTCTGCCCTCTCTTTCTCTCTCTCTCCTTCCTTCTTCCCCTCCTGTAAACCTCTCTCTTCCCCCTGTGGCTCAATCTCTTCCCCTCTCATTTATATGCTCTTTCTTCCGTCTTTCTCTCTCTCTCCCCCTTTTAACCTTCCTCTTACCTTTTGAAAGGTATTCTACCTGGGTATAATGAGAGTGTAAACACAGGAGGAAGAAAATGCGCTTGGTTTTCTTTCCCTGCCTCTGTCACACAATGTCAACACATCTAAAGGCACAGTTCCATCAAAAGCAGCTGATACTTGAGAGCAACTAAACACCGGAACATCCCACAAGGGACAAGGCTATGAAAACACAGCCAAATGGCATATGAATTCCGGAGATCAAACCTGTCGAATGCTGCACAAGCAACTATGGGACGAATAGTTCAGACAGTAAACGGGGGTTGGATTGAATGTTGCAACACTGCTCAGTTCACGACAATAAATGGCAGGAAATTACACTAAGAATACTACGGAACAGAAAAAAAACCAGAGAGAGTTACTGCCTCAAGCGAGGGAGTTCAAGTATCTTGGGGTCTTGGTCACACGTGAGGGTAGAATAGCGCCTTGGTGTGGCTTCTACAGTGATGCGGATGCTGGGCCAGACCGTCGTGGTGAAGAGGGAGCTGAGCCTGACGGTGAAGGTTTCAATTTACTGGTCCATCTACGCCCCAACCCTCACCTATGGTCATGAGATCTGGGTGGTGACAGAAAGAATGAGGTCACGAATACAAGCACGGCCAAAATGAGTTTCCACTGTGGGGTGGCTGGGCTCAGCCTTAGAGATAGGGTGAGGAGCTCGGACATCCGGAGGGAGCTCGGAGTAGAGCCGC
>JAPZEB010000011.1:4560992-4571117 GCA_029783705.1 Chaetodon striatus | reverse complement strand
ACTCACATTCACACCTACGGACAATTTAGAGTCACCAATTAACCTGCATGTCTTTGGACTGTGGGAGGAAGCCGAAGTACCCGGAGAAAACCCACACTGACACAGGGAGAACATGCAAACTCTGCACAGAAGAACTCCCCACCTTGGGTTCAAACTAGGAATGCTGCCCAAAAAAAATCAACTGTTAATAGTTTATTCAGCAAACTTTATTTTCCAAGATATAAAGAAGAAAGAACAGGGAAGCACAATCTGCTGCTGATTAGACAGAGGGTGTTTGTGCAGCTTGCTGTGTCTTCCTTTTTATTGTTTCTTTGCAACCACCAAATCAGCTGTCCTTAGCACAACAGCTTTTTTTACTGTGAAGTTAACTCACAGATCTGCAGCTACCTTAAACTCTGAAACAAACATGAAAGGTGGAGGGCACAGAGATTTGTGTGGGTACGTGCGACCATTAGAGAAAGGAAAATTCACAGGGAGTACCACCAGCTGGTCCAAGAGCTTCGCCTGGATGATGGTCGGTTTAAGGCTTATTTTAGGATGAGTCAGGGACAGTGTGACAATCTGCTGTGAATTGCTGGGCCTAATGACAGTTGGTAAAATGTTAGAAAGTAGTTAAGCGACATTCTGTTCAGCTATGTCTTGCACCGTGCCAAGGGCAACAGTAAACGTGAACCAACATAAGCTTAACACTGCACGCTGCCCCTGTTTGTCTTTGGCACCACAGAAGGCCTGCCTCTCAATTCATGTGATCAGACAATGGGTAAACATGACATCAGGTGCTGGTGAACTTTTTTCATCTTGGGGTGTTCAGGGTGCTCCTGCCAAGCCCACAAGGTGCACAGAGCAAAAAATAGGAGGCACTCAGCAAGGCAAAAGCAACAAAATCAAAAGCACTTCACTCTCATTGAAAATGAAATTTATAAAGCCACCCCAAGCTGCTACAACACCTTATACTTCCTGCTTCTTGTAATAATCTGATCATACTCATATCATAAACCTCATTAGACTGCATGCAGAAGATGTTCAAACTTGTTTTAAAACTATAACATAACTATAACATTCTAAATTTAACATTTGTTTCTGGAGCTGATGATGGATGTAGTTAACACAGGAGCCATCTTGCTTGCATCTCATCTCAGTTGCAAGCTGCACATGCACAATACTGATCCAGCAACCAAGCAAGATGAACTTGATTATACAAGCGTTTGCTCTTGCCAAATTATTTTGATTGGACAGGAGGCATTCCATGAGTGCTGACATACACTACTACACGACTGGGACTTTTAACTACGCATGTATCACTCCACTTTACAGGCATTTTGAGCTGTTAATTATATTAATCGTTAATTAACCGACATTAAGGGTCATTGTAACAAACTGTGCACTGCAAAATGAAACAAATTACCACAAATAACATTTGAGATAAATAGTGAAGTGACGAAAAGAAGCCTTAATACTTCACTATAAATCTCCAGGTATGCTCATATGACAGCAGAAGATGATGCAACATACTGATTCAGCTGCCAACTTGTCGGCATCACGTGCATTCCACCAAAGCGACTGACAACAGACTGATTTCCCTGGTTCCCTGGTTGCCAAATGAATGGAGACACTCAGATGTGGCCTACATGATGCAAAGCAGCTGGTCACTGGTAAAGTGTGGATCAACACAAAATAGCAAGCTAGTGTGCAGGAATGTTGCATGTGCTTGGCAACAGTCCAGACCCCGTCTAGTTGCCAAACTTTTTTTCTTGGCCGAGCCTAATTAATAGTCATATTAACAAACAAATCATAACCACTTTTTACTATTGATAAGTGGTGCTTGTCGAACGTTTATATAAAAGCAATATCACGCTTGAGGTTTTGCTGTTTTGCTGAATATTAGCATGGTTGTGATCATCTTTGGCACTTGGCCTGCGGCCTCGTGGCTACAACTGAATCACAGCCATGCTAATATACAGTAGAACAGTGCTCCCGCTCGTCGTCGTTAATGTTTTGTTACACCTGTGCTATTCCTGTCCAAGTCGAAATGTAAGCTACAAAAGAGGCAGATTACGTCAAGAGCTCTAAAGGCCCTATTTGTTGGATGTTCAAGCCTACTACTGCAGGACACAGTCACCACTGACTCCCTTTCATCACGTCTTTCACAGAGACATAGCAATCTCCAGCTGATATGTACAGTGTGTTATCTGGGAGGAAGGTTCAGCTGCCTACCTGCTGTCGCACTGCTGTGTTTCATGGCCACCAAATAGTGTGACCGCAGACGACGCAGATGGAATCTGAGACAAAACAATTTCTTGCTCTTTCAAGTGCTGTGTCTGCAGTTAACAGATTCTGACAGCATCACCATATTTACAGCCCTCCAATGTCACTACCATTGTCGTGTCAGTCCAACAGAGCGCACCTATTGGCTGCTGGGAGATGGCAAATCACCTAATTGATGTTGAAACACCTTTTGTGCTCAGAACAATGACAGAGAATACTGAACATGTTTGATTTTGTTACACGGGTCAAGATGAGAGGAAGAGACAGCTGCAACAATGTTTGACACCTGAAAATGTGTCCCAAGAGGATGTGTTCAGACAAGGAAATGTGTGTAACACCCTAAATTTGCTTAAAATGAGGAGAGCGTTTGTAATGAGCAGTCAGTGAACACTATCGCAACAGAAAACCACATGTTGTTTGGCTACAAAATTACACTTTATCTGTTACCACTGCTGTTTGAGTTAGCTTTTGTTATCATTTTGGTTTATGTATATATTGTTCCTGGAAAGTATTTTATCCTTCCAGCTTTAAAACCAACGGAATTTATGTAGATAAGATTTTTGTGACATACAGGTTAATAGCTTGCTCACAAGATTAGGAATCCAAATGGGAATCAACCTGTGGAAGCGTGTAATCTGTTATGCAGGCTTGTGAGAATAAAAGGTCTCTGTCTCATTGTTAATGTGAACACAAGGGTCGATGTTACTATCCTGACAACACAGACGGGTCATACAGTTGGTTTTGCTTGTTTAAAATGAACACACAAATCATAATTAACAGTTTATAATAGTATCACTTTTCTTTTTCATCCTTTGGTAACACAGTAAGGAGTGTTTTGAAACCCCTTGATGATGATGTATTCGAGAGGGCAGACACATTCATCCCTTTGAGTTAAATTGTGGTCTCGTAATTGCAAGAAATTACATAAATTTACATCATCTTTTTTATTAAGTCCAAGTTTTCTTGTTTGTGTACTAGGTTTGCTTTTTGCACCAACAAAGCATGTGTACACATTGCCCTTCAAGCTGTCGACACTCAAATCTTCCTTGACTACCGTGGAAGGTTTTCAAAATGGTTGCAGTTCAAAGGTTACTCAGTGTGCATCCAAGCAAAATTTAAGTCTCCGTGAGGTCAGCAACACACCATTTGTTATGAAGACAGGTGAGACTCAAATGCAGGACATGAACAGAGTGATGGTGGTAAGGAAAGAGTTTTATTGCAGCAGAGGATCTGGACAAGTGCTAATGACAGGTTATGGAATCTGGTGGCAGCAGGAGAGAATGAAGAAATTGGAAACCGGGGCTGGCATGAGCGTGGACTGAGGGAGAAGCCTGGCAAATGGGTAGCTTGGAGCTAGGAGGTTGCTGGTAGGTACGCAGATGATGATGCTGGAGCACAGAAGAGACTAATTAGTAACCCGAAAACACAAGAACAGTTTTCTAAAGACTAAGTTCAGTTGGCCTGAAGTGTAGGTGCGACTGTAGTTGAAACAACAATAGCTATGTTTACCGTTTATACTCCGTTTTTTGCCCTTATTCTGAACAAGACAATATTTCTACTAAGCTGTTGACATGGCTAATGAAAATGAATATTCCTCTAATATTCCTGTTTACATGCAACTGTGCATACTGCTTGTTTATCACATCAAAATATTAAATGTGAAACAGCTGGAGCTGCTTGAGCCATTTTGCTTCTTTGCATCATAAAAGATTTTTTAGCAGGTGGCGGAATTGTTTGACTGTACAAACAGGCTCCCTCTTTCATTCCTCGACATTGTGATATTTGCACGTACCCTAAACCTGTTGATATCCAAGTCTTTCATAATGTTTCAAAGTTTATGTGTTTCTCCTTGAAACACACCAGGAATATGGGCTTTTCCTTTGGGCATGCATCTCTACTCAACCTCACAAACTGTTTGCAAGTTTGTTTGTGTACAGTTCATCCATGTGAATACACAGAGCTGATTGTAAACAGGTAAGAGGCTGTGTGCCGCAAACGGTAGTATAAACCCTAACTGAGAAACATATTTTGAATGCACTGTATGTATACATGTCCAAAGAAAGCTCCAAAAGCCTAATTCAAAATATCTTCATTGAAAAATGCTAAATTCAGGAAAAGGAAATATACTATGTATATGACCTGAATCAAATTCAGAATATTGTCATATTAGGAATAACATTGGAATATTTCTGTGCACGTAATCAATCTGGTGAGGAATGGTTACAGAGCTGGGATAGCTGCTACAAGCTAATGAGCTGATGAGAGGCAGGTGAGCAGACTGGGAGTGCTGATTAGTCACTCACAGACATGTGTGCATGACGAGCAGCGCCAGGAGCACATGGAAGGGAGACTGCACCCACAACAAGAGACACAACAAAAGCATTATATAATACCAAATGCAAAAAAAAAAAAAATCACAGATGGTCACACAACAGGACGATAAACCAAAACATTTATATTTTTTATTTAAAAATAGAAAATAATCCATACAGTACTTATCCAAAAGGGAGGATACTTTAGACTGCCCTATACCATGGAAACTGGTTTATGTATGTGTGTGTATATGTGTATATATATTGTCATATCGTATCTACATTTTGGGGTGAGGCTCAAAAAGTGTGCAAAAAATTCTTCAAAAAATTAGTTCACCTGGATGTGATGTTGGGGGATGTTACAGAAGCAAAGATCTGTGCTGTTAATTTGATGATAATATAAGGGAAAGGGTCCATTTGTAAGGCAACTGAAGTAGAATCTTTAAACATGTATAGATTTAAGGGCTTCCTTAAAACCAGTTTATTTTGCAGGGATATTATACAAACAACAAAGGATATTTAGATAGATGGGAAAAGTTTATTGGAGCCAAGGGGTGGTGAAAAAAGAAATGTGGCGTGGGGCTGTATCACAAAGTTTCCCAGTGCTCTGAGTGGAAGAATTGCTCCTAGTGACGAATTTCAAAGAAAATTCTTAGAATTACCCCTTAAAGTTAAGACTGGGTCCTTGTAAAGATAAAAGTTATTCACAAAGTGTCTTAACCCTTAAAAGAGCTCATAAGGTGAAGAACTGTTAGGAGTAGAGAGGAGGACTTTTCAGCGATTTACGAGTATCCTAATCAGAGGAGAAAACAGACAAAGAGGAAGGAGATATGTTTTCCAAAAACTGTATGACAGAGTAAATTAAATGCCACAGATTAGACCATGCAAGGATAATATTTCCCACCTAACGCTATAACACTGGAAATAAAATGATCACAACACTAAGATATTTGAAAAACTGGAAAAAAGCAACAGTGCAGCAGTGATGACTTTGTTCCGCCCCAACCTTCCATCAGCAGAGTGATCACACCAACATTGACAACACTTGCACAGTCAGCATTTCATTTCATTTTCACTGGGTGTCCTCACCTTACAGGCTCACAAAAGGGCGTGTCTGTGACAACCAATCACATCTGTTAAAAGAAAGCATCACACCTACCAACCACACCTTCTCACTAAGGTAAAAGTTTCTGTTCCTTCCTTGCTCAGAGCTGCCCTGAGAACTTTCCGAAATCACTCCTAAGCTAGGACTCCTTACTAAAAGTTTTTAGACTAAGTTAAGAGCTTTCTGAGAGTATTCTCAGAATGTTCGCTAATACGGCCCCCAGTGTCTGGTCTAATCTCTTCAAGAAGGCCTTTTTGTCAACGTATACTTGCTGCAGTTGAGCTAGTTTGGAACATTGTTATGCCAATATGAAATTTCTATTGTATGACTATTTGTCCCTGTGTTGTGTGAGGGACACTGTTTGGTTTTTGTCTGCTGTTTTCATTTCTTTGTTTCTGTTTTTGTGATGATGGAGTGATGCTGTTTGTTCGTGTATCGTTGTGTTGTATGTAATGACCACACAGAGCTCCACTTCTAAATGTGGAGAAAGAAAATGATAATAATTAGTATTATTAATGAGAAAGAAAAGCAAAAAAGAAAAAACAGGAGAAAAACGTCCCCTCTGGGGGTGGTGGTTGGGTTAAGAAAAAAAAGAAGCAAATTCAGACATTTAAAATGCTTTACAATGCAGATGTTTTGAGGCAGTGTTGCACTCTGCATACTCTCCCACGTGGCACTGGGACAATAAGTACAGGTGCAGTTGTGGAAGGTCCATTAAGGGTACGCTTCTTTACCGTTCAGTCAAGCGTTGGGCATATTGCATTGTTGTAGTGATTAAAGTACAGCACTGTCTTGCAGGGTCATGGTCCACTGTGCTGTGCTCAAAAGAATTAGGTGCTTGAAATAAATTATAAAGACTGGCGAGTGGAGCAGGAGGTGTGTACAATGTCAGTGTGCAAGGTCTCCGATTAGAGGGTGGGGTAGACATTGCACAGTAAGCAGTACTAGACTGTAGATATGGGCACAGTAATGGTATATATTGCATATAAACAGCAGGAGGGAAAACTGTTCTTTTTTTACACAACTACAGTCGCAGCGGGGCATTGTGGGGCTTCACATGAGCTGGTAGGCTTATTAAACAGGTTAACGTCTCTGGAGGGGGAAAGGAAGTTGTCATGGATTTAATATGCTGGCACACTGTGCCAAGAGAAAGCATTTGGAACAGATGGCTGGCTTGGTGAACAGGGATGGTGGCAATTCTTCCATTTCCTTTCTACAGCCTGATGCAATGCATTTCATTTACACAGCTGAGATTCATTCACCCACTCTGCAGTGAGGGAGCAGCCCATGGAGCAGAAGTTTCACCAGGTGGAACTTTACCTCAGTGAAATGGAGAATGTGAATATATGTTTAATCACCGGGTGTAAAATGACCCATGAGTGTTTGTGAGACATCAGCTTCCCCTGGTTGTGAGAATATTCTATTTCATCACTGGTGTGTGTGTGTCTTAGTACTATCACAGCAGATATCAACAGTTTCTTCAAAGAGTGTGCAAACGACTACAGCACCCTCAAGTGTTTGAGTGTTAATTAGGAACACATGGTGAAACAAGCTTGTTGCATCATACACACCTGCAAAACATCTTGGTGTCATTGAATTCAACCAACATGTTGGTCCATCACCCAAATGTGTCTGTCACTGTGCTCCCACTGTTCATGATACCAATTGATCAAGAACCTTAAGGCAGTTCTGTCAAGATACTAATGTACCAAAGCCAAAACAGGAAACATTTCTCTTGGGATTCTCATTAGAGATTGAGCTTTCAAGTTAAAAGACAGTGTTAGCCTACTGCCCACAGATGAGTTGATTCATACATCGGTTGTTTATTTGAATAGAATGTAAAATTGGGTCAAATCCGAGAAATTGTCTTAGTGACATGGAATCAAATGAGCCAATGTGTTTTGAAGCACAAAACCTATAGCTGTTGGCTCTGATTCACGACAGTGAATCACATGAACTCCCTCTGAACTGGTAAGCTTCTGTCACTCAAGGCCTACAAATTAGCAAATTAGTCAAAAGAATTGTGTTCTCCACTGTTAAAACAATCTACAGGTAATACATTTAATCCCAAAAACTCATTTTCTATGGTAGATGCATACACCTAGTGATGCACTTGGACACATCATCAGTGATAGTACCGGGGATCATCGGGGGTTTCGGGTCTTTCAGACCCCCTCACCAAATAAACAGGCTTTCCAACGGTGTAAGATTTATTGCCAACAAGCATTGTTACAATAAAGAAATAATCTACCAAACACAAATTTCCTTACATTTTGTGCATACTTTAGTTGCATTGATGTGAACTGGCAGGTTTTAAAAACATTGCAGAACGGGGCATTGCAAGTTGTCGCCTGTTTCAACTCGTCTCGTCGCAAACTTTGGTCTGAACTAGGCTTAAAGTTACGACGCACACAGTGTCTTCATAAGAGACAACCAGTCATGGTACAGATTGAATAGATTAAATAATATCCTCCATACAAAGAACATCTCTCATTGGATAATCAGGATGAGAGGTACCCAATCCATAAACCAATACAATGACAGCAATCGATAAAAAAGAGGTGACATTGTGAAACAAGAATCAAATATATGTTGCCTATCACAGGCTATAATAGTACAAAATCATCTTAATAAGATATTGATCACAAATAACATGAGGCTTAGTTCTTCAATAAGTCCATGTGGTTCAACTGTGTTTAATGTGTGTATCCAAAATGCTTCCCTCCTCAATGGGAGGGAAAGATTTTGTCTGTGCCCCAGAATGCAAGCAATGCAGTCGAGCAATGTTTGGCTTGAGCATAATGTCTTGCTATTGCATTGTCCATGTTGCAATTGCAAATAGCGTTCTTGTGTTCAGCAATCTGTATTTAGCAAGAATGGCATTTGACACTGGTGGAATGGTCATAATGTATGGAGATGATTTTTTTATGCCTGTGTAAGGAAAAAACAACATGCAAGAATCAATGAAAGGATTAAACGTTTTCAGGAAATTCTGAAATAATAATGAGTTAATATTATCTATGACCTCAGAACTTGGTTTACATTTATCTGTCTTCACATATAAAAAAACATGTTGAGACAGCACAAAGGTTAAAGCAATTTTACAGGCACTAAATGAATTGAATAAAATGCCGACATGGCTCAGGGATTCCGTTTGAAAATAATATTCACATTGAATATCAAGCAAATATTTGTTAAATTGGCAACAAGCAGGTTGATTTTCTCCATTTCATGGTACATGAAGACAACCCCTTTCTTTGATCCCTCCATTATCTGCTCATCTTCTCTTCATCCCTCCATTTCTCCTCTGTCCTTTTTTTATCGCTCCATCTCTGGTCCTCCTCTTCATCAGATGAGTAGTCGGAGAGTATCTTTCTTAAGTGCCACTCCCCGTATCCATTCCTCCTCCCCTGCCCCCCCACCCTCCTATCTCTCCACCTCTTCTTTCATCTTCTTATTGCTCTGTTGAAGTGCTGTAACTTTTTTCTGGCCTCTTTTCATTGCCAGTTTTACTGCAGTTTATAGATGCTCAAATAAAATGCACCATCAACTTGAGGAGCTACAGTAAACTGTCCGACACTCCCCAACAAAAGCACAGCACTCGATAGAAACCGAGTTATGACCACCATAAATGAACCCAAAGTTGTTCTCAAAGACCATGGCAGATCAAGTCTTATCTAAGTTGGATAAATGGGCAGCAAGCCTCGTAAAAGAGAGTACTGCTATCTGCTTTCAATGTAGATTTTCTGAGGTGATGATATATGCATTCAGCGGAGTATTGTACTGCAGGTCAGATAAATAAACACCACTGAACTGTGATCGCATAATCCATGATTTTTAAGCCTCAAACAAATCCTTTTTGTTATATTTTCAGCAGTATATTTCCTGTTGCATCTTGATATTTAGATGTTGTGAACTACTTCATCTCCTCCCTTGAGTTTCCACTACATAAAACATACTGCACTAAAAATGCTCTCAGTGCGTTGACTTACTGTCTTGACATAAAAGGGGATCATCTTGGTTTTGACAACCCTCATGTCTTTATGCCCTGATAGAACTTAAGTAGTAGCGTTTTAGCATTCAAGACAGTCTTGAGGAAGGTGCAGGGAGTTCAAGGTATCGCTATTGTATATCATTGCTGAAGTGGCTATGCATTAACAATGTATCATACAGCTATGTAAATAACAGTTTGACAATGTGAAAGGGGTAAACTGACGGAGAATTGACCTCTCGCTAAGTCCCGTCCCTGGACGCGGACTGGCCAATCATAATGTAGTATCTGGCCGGCTCAAACCAGGGTGCGACAACAACACAGCTGTGCTCCATTGATTCTAGTGCAATACTTTCAGATTTCCTTCATTTTCAAGCTGGTTTTGTGGATTTGGAGCTAAATGTTGTGCCTGGGGCACGTCGTGTATTAATGATACTCGTTACCTGGAGAGG
>JAPZEB010000011.1:4509324-4522661 GCA_029783705.1 Chaetodon striatus | reverse complement strand
CTGAGAGGAGCTGCAGTTGCTTCAAACTGAGCCCAAAATTAAGGAGCATGGTGAGAGCACACGCAGGCTCTGTCCATGGTGTTGAATCTACAAAAAAAAAAAAAAAAGAAAAAGCAGCAGAGGGTGTTTCTTTGCAGGAAAAAAAAGGAGGAGCAGAGTGCATTCTGTCTTCTTTTATAGACAAGGTTTCCAGTAAAATTTTGACTGAAGGCTGTGTGCACCCAGCAGCACATGCCCTGAGGTATATATGCACAAACAAACGCTTTGTTGGTATTCAGCATTCCAGTGTGTATACAGAAGTTCACCGCCATACACAGCGAGCACAACAGCATAGCGTGGAAAAGAACTTGCAACTCTAACCTCAAGTTGTGCTGACATCTACTGATGTGAGTACAAAGACATGATCTTCTCTCAGCCCATCCGCTTGTAATTATCACATATATCATAATCATGCTTAATGTTGGGATGTGGAGCAGCTGCCCATTCAAACGGCTCCAATACTGTACAAGAAAAACCCATGTTTGCAGAGGCACCCATAAGCGAGAGCAAGTTGGATAACCCCTCTGGCATTTGGCCTATTCCAGTGAATGCACACTGAATAGCACACAGGGAGTCAAAGGCGAGGTCAAGTTGCTTCCCTACCTGTTCTCTAAATGACTTTACAATAGCTTTGGCTGGACGACAATGCACGGTTCTTTAAACAATATACCCATTTGGCAGGAAAACATCATTATAGGAGCTTAGTCACTGAGGATAATAAAGTCAGCAGTGGCACTGTCGGTTTTTTTTTAACCAATGGGTGACATCTTTTTCAGGGTGTCTACAGATATAACCATTTTAAATTAGAGACTTTTTAAGACCTTTTTAATACCGACTCCTTTGATATCTAACACCAAACCTGCAATGGAACTACACAGTATATATATATATACATGTAAAAGTACTCTTTCCAAGTAAACACACTGATATCAGCTCAAAATGAACACTAAGGAAAAATGGCAACAATTAAGTGAGTTTAATGTGTTTAATGTAAAAAGAAAACAACATCTAATCGTTGTCATAAATGCTATTTATTATTGCACTTCTTCTGTCTGTACAGTGGTTGCAAACAGTCATTGGATCTGTCAGGCTGTAGAAATGTTCCCGGTAATGTGACTGAGAACATTTAAGACCCATCAAATCTGATTTTAAGACAATTTAAGGCTTTTTAAGGACCTGTGGACACCCTGTTTTTACTGCCATATTTTGTTTTAATCCAGAAGCAAGCATCACTTTTTGACACATGGTGACATTTTTTTTAAGCAAATATTTAATGACTCAACATGTCACTTGCCCTTTCTATTGCTTAGCTTAAAGACAACTCGTGTTTTAAATGTTTATTTCAACAGCAGAATATAGATAGAGTTTGGCATCTAGACTCCGGCCTCATCGCTCCTCGCAGATATGTCTGCATGAGATGTTGGGGAGTGATGATTAAACATTTCCCTCCACGTGGATGCTGGCGTGGAGGTGGGGCTGAAAGAGTACCCAGCAGTACCGATGCAGGGCAGCAGCAGCATCGACAATGCAAAAGGGAGAGCTGGGAAGATGTTGCAGCTTAAATAGACCGCCACATTGGGAGGGTGTGTTTTGTAGATGACATGGTGAGTGATGTATGACGTGTGTGAATCAGTAGAGCTCGGGTTGACTGCCTGAACTAGCTCGCAGGTGTCGCTCCATGAAAGAAAACTCTCATAAAACATCAAGTCAAAGTGAAAAAAATAGCTCTAAAATGACGTAACATGCTCTGATCTGCAGTTAAAACAACAGCTACCTGGTTTAGATTAGAGAGAGGTTGCCTTCATGTTTGATGGAAATCAGCCCTGATGGTTGGTAGAAACGGGAAGTGAGCGTGGTGAATTTCCTCAACTGAATAGCCGCTCTTGTGCCAAATACTCTAATTGAAGATTATCTGTAGAGTTTGCAGCTGGAATGAGAGAGACAGAGAGAAAATTAGTTAAAAGTGTAAACACTCTAAATTAATCACTGGGATGGTTCATCAATAAGCATTCTCTGGAAAATACACCTGCTGAGTGTGCGTGCGTGCGCGCGTGTGTGTGTGTGTGTATGTGTGTATGGGTAGAGATCGCTCTCACAAGCACAAGCAGATGCACCCACACACAGACACAAACCCAAAATGATTTAATGTAACTATACACTGTAAACCTTTTTAATTAGGTGGCACTAACAGGGCAGTTATTGCATATCAATGAGAGCCGACTAGCAGTTAGAGTGTGTGTGTGTGTTTGACTTTCCACGCACAACCTTCCTGGGAGGGGCAAAGAGCATCATTGTTTATTTTTTTTTCTGTACGAACACACACACACACACACACTCAAACACACATCCGAACCATTAGTTAGACTGAAGGGTTCTGGGACACTTGCCACCTACTGAGCTATAGTAACGTGTGTGTGTGTGTGTGGTTTTGTGTTTTCAGGGTAATATCTAATTTCCTGCTCTGTGCACAAGGAAGCATTTCGCTGTACACAGTCAGCAGGTGTTTAAAGCCCAAACTGGTTCTTAAAAGTAAAAAACAACAGGTATCGATAGCAGAGACACCAGCAGGAAAATATTGATTAATTAATGGATGCATGGATGGATGGACGGATGGATTGGTGGACGGACAGCCAGAAACATTTACTCAGCAATAGACGGGCAAACACAGACTGAGCACTGCCCATGTGTGACTTTTAGAGGGATGGCTTAACTCCCCTCTGACTCAATCTAGTTTTGATAGCAAATCCCAACTGAAGGCTGACAGCAATTTCTTCCCCAAATTGTGAAAACGTTTTGAATGTCTTGGGAGGATCTCGTTAATGTTTATTCGGCACCCTTGTTTGACCTTTGCCTAATTTTCCTGCTGCTAAATCTCATACTTTAGGTTAAACAAAGTTCACTTTTAAAAGTTTTATAATATAATAAACCAGCGGGCAACCTTTGGCACTGTATTCTGCCCACATTATGTTACGTAAGTGTTGGAATGATGAGGCTGCATGAGAATATGGAGCTTATGGACCAAAATATAAAGCGACCTCAGAGTAAAGGGACTAGGTGGGTTGGGAGTAGGTGGTGAGAGGCTTTGGAAGCAGCAAAGGGTAGAGAATTTAGCATATAAAAGACCCTGGACTGAGAAACTCCCGGGGAAAGGAAACTCCCTGGGAAAGACCAGTTGTCTCTGATAGGAGGACCTAGTTTCAAAGTGGAAGTCTATCCGATGCTGGCCCACAGCTCTAGAGCTGGAGGGGAATTAAGATACAGCATCTTCACAGACAGCTGGAAGCATATATGCAAATATTGGTTGCTACTTAATCCAATTATTTACAAATGTATGCTCTTTGCATTGAAATGTAAATGTGTGGGAGATATTCCCATTGTGTCGGAGTGTAGATGCACAAATATGAAGTTGTGTAATGTCAAGTGCGGATGTTTGAGGTATACACCATGTTATCAGTTCATCGGATACTTCTGTACACTCTATTCTTATGTACAAAACTCTTGCACTAAATTTCACCTTTGCTAAGCTTGTCATGTAGCTCTTGATTAAATGTGATGGCAGTTTCTAAGACTGTTTAGTGGTGTTGTACTGGACTGCATCAATTTCTACAGGTGTAACTAACAAAGCAAAAGTCAGTGTAAGGAGGTAGGTTAGGGTCGTGGATGGGTCAGTCAAACACTGGCATTTCTGCCAAGAGACCAATGTTCATGTCTTGTGTGAAACAAAGTGAACTCTGAGTTATTTCCTGAAACCACAACACATTCTCACACCAATCTCGTCACATATTGTAGTCTGAGCATGGACTTTCCACGTCTAGATATGACGTGCAAGGTACCCTGGGTGCATTGGTTGATGACATTCTGGGACACTTTGTCAAGATCTGCCTGTTACATGCATATTCTTCTTTTGAAATACACTTCCATTTTAAACACACTACATTGGTACAACACTGATATTTGACGTTTTTTTTTTTTTTTTTCACCCAGGATTCTGCTGTTCATGTCCTGTGCGATATATAAAAATCAATATTGAGTTAGTCTAACTAGATAATCCAGTATACATGATGTATTTGTTAACTTAGTGAGTAACATACTAGTTTGAATCCTTGTTGCCTAAACGTAAAAACAAAGTAAATCTATTGTGGTTTAAGTTTATTTAGATAAGAGACTGTATGCATGTTACAGGGGGAAACTGTACATTTCCTGTTATTTTGAAAAGACAATAAGCATGAAACAATCAGAAACTTTCATGCCACACCGGAGCATCCAAAGCTGACGCTGGATGGGTGGCCTAGAGCCTCATAGTTTGATGCTTAGGGGCACTGGTTATGCAGCCTGGTCTTAATCCCGGGGAGTCAATACACACCGCCTGAAGCAGGTACATAAAAGTTTAAAGAGCGTATAAGTTAGCTAAGGGGGGGCATAAGGAGAGATGGATGGGTCCGACAAACACCGGAATTTGACACAGACTTTGACCCAGGATACCGGTGTTAAACAACAACAACAAACAATCAATTGCAGTCTTTGTGTCAAAGCCAGGTGCTTTTAGCAACATCTGCAATCTTTTCCCAACCATAACAAAGACGTTTTGTTGCCTAAAACTAACCACCAACACCCTCTGCAAGACACAATGCAAAAGTCTGCCCCTGGCATCATTTTAGTAATACTGGGGCTTCTGTCCAAGCACCAAAATATAACCAGTAGGGATGAGATCACATTGGATCAGACGTTTGTGTTTGAAGAGTCGGGAGTGAGAACTTGTTTGCAAAAAACGTCACTGGCTCTGAAACAACTTCATCACAGTTACTAACACTGTCTCACAATTGGGTCATATTGAATGCTACTAAGCAGAGTTTGTCAATGTCAACGATCACAATTAGCACTTTAATTTGTGAGCCCCAAATCACTGGCAACCCAAAATAGTCTGGATCGATCTGTACAGCAGCAGCACTGATGAAAATGAACAGTCATTCATTAAAACTTGCTAACGATCATACGGTTGGCATGTAATATGTGAGGTAGTGACGGGTACTTCTACCTGAAATGCATCTTAACATGACCCACCTTTGTGCTTTGTCTTAACTGACAACTGACCCAACAGTGAGTTGAGGCTAAAGTGCAGTGGGCTCTGTGATTAATAGGGTGATAGTGACAACATATTGCGTATTTGCATTGCATATTTTTGTGAATAAAGTTCTATAAAACACACTTGTGTACACAGTGGTAGAGTTTTGTCCGTCCCATAGTGTCGCCCAAGGGTGGGGTGTAACACAGAGCATAAAGGTCCAGGTGGAAAAAGAAACAACTCAGTCATTTAGGATTTTGGAAATCACCTGTTGATGTATATGTATAGATCCTGGGGTACATTTTTTGTATTCAAGAGCTGTTTAAATGTGTAATTTGTGGTACATATTCAGTAGATACTGGGAGTGTTTAGGGATGGAGAGATGGAGCACCCACCACAGCAAATGAATACGCCATCTGCGGCCATTTTGACTTTACCAGTGGACTTCACTACAAGCTGATCGGCTGTTGAACAGGTGGCAAGTTTTACATTCTTAAACCAGCCACTGGCGATTTGACCAGCATAGTTGCAGGTGACACCATCAGCTGGCGTGAGTCGACCTCTAACCAGCATTTTTTCTCTGCAACGTTCTAAAACAGTTTTATCTCATCGCCAGTCTTCGGTCTGACCTGGGCTTTAGGAACAAACGTACTTATTTTAAGCCAAACCATGATATTTTATTCAAAACAAAACCACATGCTTTTCCCTAAACCTAAAGGAAATACGCCTAAAAACAAAGTTTTTTTCACCTACACTCTAAGTTTGTTTTTGAAATGACACTGTATGCATTCAACAAGTGAAAACTGCACCTCAGAAAAGGAATTTGGTTTTAAAAACGGCATCCCTTTGAATCCAAAACTGGCAGAGGAGGCTACATGGAGCATCATAGTGTGATGTGTAGGGCCGCAGACCAAGCATTAGTATGTGACTATTGGGGAGTGAGAGAGTGTTTTGCCTCTTACTTAATACATAATAACTGAGATCCTGTTCATTTCAGATTCCCAACATTATGTAGGCTATACTCAGACCAGAATATGATTTTTTTTAAAGTGTGTGGATATTATATTCATCCTATCTATATCCTCAGCGAAGGTGCTGCTGGAATGTTTTTTGAATATAAAACGGAGCATAATCAAGCCTCCCATGTTAGTGTCTTTCTTGAGCATTTAGCCATTTGGTGGATGGTTTTCATTTCAGCACCTGACACCACTATGAGACCACACTTTTATCATTCCTGGTCCAGGTGGAAATCACGCCACTGCCGTGCTCTTACCCATTGATCTGTCCGAGCCTCATCAATCAACTGATGAACTCATGAATTGCAAAACAGAAGTGTGAATTAAATTAAGTGGCCCAAGTACAGTATGTGAAAAGCACCGCGGAGTTTCCTCAGGTTTTAGGTGTTGCTTAAAATACAAATAGGATACACATAAAAATAGATGTAGTGTATTTCTTATGATGTGAATAATGATATTCATGGGAGCAGGTAAATGGAGGCTGAAATCTATTATATCCAGCAGACTGTGTTTGTTCTTTAGGAACAAATTGAATTCTAAGATAGAAAGTAATTCTGCTGTCGGATTTATAACCTTTCTTTCTTTCCTGTATTCTTCTCTTCTGCGCTCTGCTTCATCTGTTTCTCCTTCCTGGTGTATCATCCTCCTTTCCTACACCTCTGTAACCTTCTTCCCTAATGTTGCACCTATAACCTCCCCCTCCAACGTCCTCCTATTGTCCTTACTTTGCCTTCCTTCATCTAATTTCTCCCTTTCTCTCTACCCTTCATTCTAAAAATCATCCTCTGTTTTTCTACAATACCTCTGCACTCTATGAAATCTACCTGACCCTCTCTAACCCTTTGTCCTCTCCATCACTACTTGTTTATCACTCCCATCACCCTTACATTTCCATTCCCTCTATTTCCTCCTGTTTGTTTAACTGTCCCTCATCTTTATCCCATCTGTCCAAACCTGTTTCCTATGCTCTTTACTCATATCTCATCCATTCTTCTTCACTCTTTCCTCACCCCTTTCACCTTAAATCCCTTCTTTCCCTTTCCCAAATCACTTGCCCATTCACCCATTCCCCTTTTTATAATGTCCCCACAGAATCCCCTCCATTTCCAAATGGCGATGCAGACTGTGGAGGCCCCGCCATCCCATCTCCTCCACACTCTCCTGATGATGAATGGCTGGTGGGACATCAGTATTCTGCTCTGTCAGGAATGGGACATTAGCGACTTCCTCCTCCTAATCAAGAACAACACCCGCTTCCACCTGGGTAATCTTGTCAATCTGACAACCACCGCCTCAACCTTTTCACCGTCTTCATCTTCATCAACGCACTCCGGAGTGGCAACAGGAGCGGAGGCATCATCGTCGTCGTCGTCGTCTTTGCCTTACTTCTCCCCCGCTGCCTCATCCTCCGCTTCTTCGTCCACTTCCTCCACTAAATCAGACCAACAGCAAGCTCTCATGCGGCAGCTGGAGGCCCTGAGAGAACCTTCGACCACGAGAGGAGTGGTGACATTTGGGTGCGAGATCCGCGAGGTGCGGCGTATGTGGACGCTTGCCAGTCGGATGACGCTCCCAGACTTTCACTGGGTTTTGGGGGACAGCCAAAATGTGGCCGAGCTGAGAACAGAAGGGTTGCCACTGGGGTTACTGGCACACGGGGTCATGGGGTCCCCTTCTCTGGATCACTACGTCCACGACTCAGTGGAGCTGGTTGCCCGGGCGGTGGGCAGTGCAGCCCAAGAGAATCCTGCCCTGGCACTCATACCTGGAACTACTAACTGTATGGATGTACAACAGAGCAACGGCAGCTCGGGGGAATACTTGTCAAGGTAGGGACTCATTTATATGCTTAACTCATTTATACGCCCATACATTCTCTAAGATTAAATTCAGTAACCATATTATTGATACTGTGTGTTGAGGGCATGGATGATGTGATGATTTAATGACATGATTTTGATGATTTCCCTGCACTATAACAGGATTGTTTCAGCAACATGACGTACCATTTATGCATTTCTGTTAAGAAAACAAGCACTTAGAGGGAAGATTAGGCAGCATAAACAATGTTGGAAAATAGATAATGATAGCTTCGAGGCCAAGAAGTGGTTTTGCATCTGAAAAGCGCTTTTTTTTTTACAAACCACACATACTTTAGATCACAGCTAAGCCATTTTGCAAACCATGGTGTTGTGTTTTAGAAATTTGAATACATTTTTTTTTTATGTGCTTCAGGCATTGTTCTGGTCCTGTTTGGTCACTTGTAGCTGCAGAAACAGGCTGCAAACTAAACACTGATTTAGCTTTTAAGTTGATATAGAAATAGAAATGGAAATAGAACGAACTTGACCTATCCCCGAGGGGAAATTCAGCTGTCCAGCAGCTTATAAAAGACAAAAAACAGAATAAAATACTTAAAATTTACTTAAAAAATAAGTGCACAAATAGAGATTAACTTAATTAGAAGGAAATTGTTTCACAGTCCAGCCAGTTGTGGCTAATGTGATGTGTGTAAATGTGTGTGTGACTATTCAGGAGGTGTTAAACTGTCTAATTGCTGTGGGGACGAAGGATTTCCTGAATCGCTTTGTTCTGCAACGCAGTGAGATGCTGCAACGACTGCTGCAGCTGCTCCTCTGTCACTCCAGGAGGCTGTGGAGAGGGTGTCTGCTATTGTCCATTATAGCTTTCAGTCTGTCCAATGTGCCCCTCTCCACCACAGTTCTTAGTGGGTCCAGTCTCCTGCTGAGCTCTGAGCTAGCTTTTTTAACCAGCTTGTCCAAACGCTTGGTGTTTTTGTCTGTCAAGCTGCTTCCCCAGCACACTGCAGCATAAAGAAGTGCACCAGCCACCACTGTGTGACAGAACATGGTCAATATCTCCACACACACGTTAACAAACAGTTGACTTTTTGCACATTAAACATAAGCATTAATTTGAAGTTACGTTTCTGGCCACTTGACAATTGTAAATCCAATAATTACTCTTTTTTTAGCTCCATTTTGGTCTCTACCAACTCCTTAGGAACTGGAAAGTCGGGAAGTATTTCTCTGTGAGTTTGTGTCTCCAAGTGACCCCTTTCACGTAGGAATAGTCATTTCATCGATGCAGGTGCATTGGAAAATATCGCTCCTTGAACAGAAAATCGCACACTGCTCTTGTTCAGCTTCATAATGTATCAGTAACACGAACATTTCAGTCCTCCTGGACCTTCGACAAGAGTCTTCAACACCATTATTTCCAACACGGAGCTTAAATAAAAACTGATCCACCCATTTCACAGGTGTGCACAGGTGTGGGAGAATCACTCAGCTGTGGCTGTGTTTCTCAATAACTGACAACAGCCTGTGCACCAGGTGTCACATATCCCCCAAACAAAAGAACAAGGGAACAAGAAAAACGAAGGATAAACCTAGAAACCTCAGGCTCCTTACACAATTGATCAATTTACAAGATTATTACAAAAACCCTGATCTGATGAGTGAACACATCGGCCATGCAGCTTTCTTTATCATTCAAAATGTTCAACATTGTAAACTCTTACACCATGTATCATGTATAAATTGGTCTTCTGAGATCCCCAAATCCATTATACCATGACATGCCATGGTATCTCATCATTTAATCCTTTGGGAGATAAAGTTTGCAGATTAAATATCCAGTACACTTCCTTCTGCTTTTTTCGTCAGTATCACTGCCTCTCTCTGGTAGAGTAACTTTTTCAATGCCCTGGAACCTAAATGATGATGTTTGAAGTCATTAAAATGTACTGCAAAATAATAATAAATAATGAATAATAAATAATCTATTCCAATATAAAACATGAGCAGTATAAAACATACATCTAAAATTGTAAGATTGTAAGATGCTAAGATGTACAGTTTAGTCATGACAAGGCTAAAATATTTGTTTTTCATTGTGGCCAGTATTAAACCACAAAAACATGACTCTCACTGTAACAAATTGGAGACTGAACATGGCTCATCTCCACCCAACAGCCCTACCTCCCACCCCTCACGCCATCTTTCCCCACTGTGTTGTTTACGCACACGATTCTGCTTCCTGTTTCTACTTTGAGTCCTCTATAATCCTTTTGTTGTGTTAGAATTTACATATCTCATACTGTGCAGATGTTTGATCACAGTCCAGCTGCAATGTCACTATGGAATTCGCCACAGAAACACACATTTATCCACATCTGCGAAGGCGCATGCGTGCACGAGTGCACAGTGTATAAAAACGCACAGTGTATTCACTGCAGCAGTTTGGTTAAATGATAACGTGATGGATTGCATTTAGCGGCAGCGCCTTAATCTGCAGCTGGGCCACTTTGCTTTATAGTGCTACAGTAAGATAAGAGCGGTGAAGAGTGTGTGATCACACACCACTGCATTACCATTAAGAGTCTGACCTTTCCTGCTGTGATTCTATTAAAAACACCTGAATCAGCAGAGTGGTTTTAAATTATTTGAATGTGATGAGCCTGTAGAGGCTGGGAGAGATTTCTGATTGTGTTTACATTTCTTTGGTTCATTTTAAGATGTTGTAAAGTCTTAATTAGTCTCTCAGTGTTTTACATATCACAGAACGAAGAACCAGGATTATAAGAGCCCTGTCATTGACCTTGTGAAGGCAGGGGATTTACCCGAAGAGGTTTAGTCTCCCGTGTTGAATACAGGGTCTAATCCAAAATGTTACACACACCTGGGATTTGGAACAGTCAGCCATATGCCTGGATAAAGGAAGCTGTATATATCACATAGCAATGTATGATTTACTAACCAGGATTGGATGCTGGGGAAAAGAAAAGGATGTATATTTGTATGTGAAAGGCTGTTTTCTCTCAGAATTCTTATTTTTTTTGTAATTCAATTTTTTGTTAAGCCGTGGGATTGTTTGGACTGCCGCGTCACATTCAAGCCAGCAGGATTAATAGATGTTGACTTATTGTTCTTTTTCCAATTTCCGTATGTCTCTCTAGGTTATAAAGATTGGCGATAAATTGAATGAGGGTCGTGATCATCATCTATTACCATTAACTTTTGTTATGCAGTCTAATGATTTTATTAGTTTCCTTTTCTTTTTGAAATGGTCTTTAATCCATTTGTGAAGGCAGAGTGGTTTAGTTGTCAGATTCACTGACCCTTCATCTGTATATTTTTTGACCCATGTGGAGTTTTAAAGCAGCACCACCTGTGGGTGCGAGAAGCTTTTAAAGGTGTTAAAGTGTTTCTTGTGCTCAGCGAGATGCTGGAAACTAGTGTTTTTGTTGTCTCCAGTGTAGCCGTAGGATTTTTTTTTTCCCTTACGTCTAACCTTGTCTATAGTTTTCTAAGCACATGCCATGACTGTTTCATTAAGTTGTGATATTCCGGGGGCTCGAGGGCTGCAGACCGCCTGAGGGAGAGTGAGATATATAAACTAGTTGTCTGGCGAAAGGTTGGAGTTGACTGCCCTCAAGTTTCTGCAGAGGAAGAAGCTTATATTTGCACATAAAAGTTGCTGAAAGTGTGACTTTCTATATTTTGAAAGCAATTTTGACTTAGTTTGCTTCAGGGCTGACATTTAGACACAGGAGGAGTGCTCGGATACATTAAAGTTTGATATCATTTTATAATAATGCTATTTTTATTAAGTTTGAGTTCAGCTGAGGATCTGGGGATGAGACTGAGATGGTTGCAAGTTTGGGGGATAACAGAATGTGCATGTTGAGATTTTAGAGAGGTATGAATACCTGCAGGCCCATATTTTAATTTTACAGAAAATTTAAGCTTAACAACTGATTTTATTAAACACAGTGCATTTAAATACAGTGGATACCAGTTATCTTAGGGTGTTTCCACACTTGGTCCTTTTCAGCCCTCCAAGCGGACTCAGAGTGGTGACACAGCATTTTTTGTGCATATGTGAACACACCAAGAGAAAGACCATCCCGGGAGGTGGTCTTTGCTCTTTGCCATTGTATTAAGCCCTCTAGATCACATGCTTTTGCGCTCCAACACATTCTCACTCCGACCTCTTCACATATTGATGTTTTGGTCATGGACTTTCCACGTCCACGTACAACATGCAAAGAACCCTGGGTGTGTTGGTTGTTGATGTTCTAAGACACCATGTCAAGTTCTCTTCTTTCAAGATTCACTTCCGTTTTCACAGGAAATTTAATGTTCACTCATAGTCTGTTTCAAAATAAATGCCCTACAACGGTACAGAACTGTGAATTGACGTTTTTTTCCATCAAAAACAAACGCACATGATTGGGTTCAGGCAACAAAAGGAAGTGGTTAGGTTTAGGAAAAAAGAACAGGGGATGGCTTTAGAATGTTACGGGACAAGAACACCACTTTCTTGGGTGAAAGTTGTGTTTGCTGGAGCCATTCAACACCCCTACCACCTATCCCACTTGGACTTTTGCGGGCTTAACTTTCGCCCTTGTCCCCCTGACGCCACCTATAATGGCAACCGGCTACATATCATGCCGGCATTAAAGGACACCTTTTTTTGGTTGGTTTCTGACACCAAAAGTCACTGCCCAAGTGCTGGATTTCGACGACTTCGGATTGAGACCATGCTTGAAAAAACAGACAAAACCACATTGGCCTTTAAGACTTGGGAGGATGCAGGACAAGGAGTAGTTTGGTCCACAGAAGATACTGCACACCTCCAGATGTGGAATGTAGAATACATCAAACGGCAACAGTCTACAGCACGCAGAATCGTCAAGATATTCATCCAATTTTAAGTTCATGTAAAAGCAAGGGGCCTCGTAACTGCACTGTGTTGCCATGTCAAAGTGAAAGCAAAACAATGCCTATATATTTTATGTACAGGCTGTAGTGTGAACAGAGAGAGGACTGAGGCCCCATCAGAGCTGAAGTTGACTAGAAAGAGAACCGAGTCCTCAAATTAACTGACAGTGTAAAAACAAAAAGAACTGGGTCCCTTTTCCATCGGTCCACTTTTAGGTCCACTTTAAGAGAACTGAGTTTGGTTTGTTTAAGAGGACTATACGTGAAAACACCCTAAGTTTACCTGTTTCAGTGGTTTCGAAAGAGTTGCTTAATAAAGGTGTCGGAAGGTGATATAAAAAGAACCTTCGCTACAATAAAGGTACAAACAACATGCATTTGTTCTATATATGCTGTAATACAGGAAAATAAGTAGTCACAGATAATGGCCTGAGGGATAAGACATGAGATTAGCAAGTTGTTAGTCAAACA
>JAPZEB010000011.1:4472869-4495273 GCA_029783705.1 Chaetodon striatus | reverse complement strand
AATATACTGTCTATTGATAAGTACCCCATACAACCCCACTTCAAAAAAACTGAACTATCCCTTTATTAATTAACAATTCGATCCTCTATTTTTCATTTGCTAACTCTTTTATTATTTATGCTTTTAGATTGTTCAGCAAAATTTGGGTAAATCTTCCCAGAGGCGTCACTTACTCTGATCAGATGCATGAGGTTTTTGTTGGATATTAACAAATACTGACTTTAACTGGATCCATTTACTGATGGATTGATTTAATATTTGGTAAAGTACTTTATTAAGTTCCTGAATCAGTGGCTGAAATGGTTAGTAACTTGAGCTCTGTTGTAAACAACATTATTCACTCGTTGAGTATTTTAACAATTATTCTTTAGCTGTCCAGTTCATTATCAGGTAATAAATGGCAAAGCATGATGTTGCTGTGTAACTTCTGTGTTGTCAAATACAGCCGAGAAGACTTTGACACACATATTACAGGTTCAAAACTAAATATGAATAACTGGCAGTCATTTAGTCAGACAGCAGGACAGACATGACATCATGTCAGTCATAGTTTGAAGGCTTTGCATTACAATTTGAGTGTAAGCTTAGGGAAATCCAGCCGTTACAACTTGTTTTAGCACCTTTGTCTGTCTGCCTCGTTAGATGATTCATGGGAACGTGAGGCTTGCTGCCATATTGTGCCAAATGGAGGGATGTGACTTCACCATTATAGGATTATGATTGTCAAAACAGCGACATACTCGTCATCGTTTTCATACATGATGTCTGTGCAGGAGAGAGGAAAAGTTCTCCAATCGTAGCTTTATCAAGCCAAGCACATTGTTTTAATTTTAGGTGCTGAAGTTTTAAGATATCTGCCTCCGAAGTAGGCATAGCCCAATTATACGTCCATTTTAGTCCCTTGTGCTGAACATATAAATGGAAAGAATACATCTATAAGAGCAGTTTGATAAATTTGATGACATAGCTTTTCTTCATATGACCAATCTCTTCTTGTAGGCAACATTTTTTTTAATTCTTTAAGCACCACAAACATAAATCTAAGTCCCTCCATTATGTTGAGGCAGCAGCCAAAGTATCAGGGCACATAAAACAAAGGCTAGCTGCAGAGCTGCTGGACAGACAGCATGTAGCTTACATGAGAATATATATATATATATATAAATATATATGTATAACATATTAGTGACTAAAAATGATACATTTTGGTGCTTAAAAATAAATTGGAAAAGGTCCTATTACCTTGTAGAAAGCAGATTTGTGTCTGGACTTCGTTCTGCAGGGCTGTGAGCAGCATCTGGGCCACACTCTCTGCCTTCAGCTCGGCCACTGAGCGGCTCCTCTCATCCACCACCACCAGCGGGGAGAACTCCCCGCGCCGCAGCCGGCCCAGGAGAGCCTTGTCCGGGATGAGCCACTCCAGAGCCACCACGGAGCTCTTGGATCTCCGGCGCAGCATTGAGTTCCAGTTGACGTTTCGGGACTCGCGGATGTGCGCAAAAGAGAAGTCGAGGAAAGGTCTGCAGTCCAGCACCGCGCACCCAGCGGAGGTGTACTGGTCCCGGGGGGTCCTGAGTATGTGAACCAGCTCGTTGCCAGTTATTTCCAGAGGCTCGCAGCTTGAAGTCATGGCTCAAAAGTGTGTTCAAATTAACTTAAAAATAATAAATATTAAACTTTCTGTTGTTAACAACTAAAAATATCAAATAATAAAAAAATAAAATGTTTTTTCTCTATAATAATAATAATTTAAAGCCGTGGATAAAGTACTTTAGGAGAATCTCCTGTAGATGTATCTGGAGAGTACTTTCCCTCAGGTCTGTTAAAATCAGCTTTAGATTGAGAGTTTCACTTGTTCATTGATAACAGCTGTCAGAGGGGCGGGGTCACCTCAGCCCCGCCTTTGTTTTCCACAGAAGGAACGTCGTCACAGACGGAACGACCATATTTGGCCTGCCCGTCACTCCTCATATGGACACTGACGTCAGTTTGATTTTCCTACCGCGCACGTGGTTGTTTGGGGTTATCCCGTGTTTTTGTGTTGAATGACGTTATGCAGAGAGTTAAAACCCCGCCCACCTTACCCTGCCCTCAAACAGCAGCCTCCAGAGTTGAGTTATTTGGGTTAGATTAAACCTGAGCTCCTCTGGGCCGCTGCCGAACAGCTTCTGTTCTCATGCAGGTCACACACATAGAGACACTCTGCTCTCAGTGCTCTCCATTTGTTTACTGCTTTTTAAGCTGGTGAAAAGTAAAATGTTGGACTGATAAAATGCCACAACAGGTTTGAATTGCTTTGTTGCTGCTCTGCTGGGAAATCTGGAGCACATGTATCTGTCTTCCCTGTGACATTACAGCCCATTACCCTACAAAATAAACGCCTGACAGCGCTGTGCACTGGTTATACTAAATGTACGGATACAGATATCGCTCCTGTTCGTTCTCTGGGAGTTTAGGCCTGTGCCACATGTGGAGTACACATGGTTTCATCACACACACAAGCCTCTTTTTGCACAAGTGAGGTGATAAGTAACTTATTGAAAACAATCTCATAATTGTTAAGTGATTAACTTTTTTGGAAATTGGCAATTTGAGCACATTTTTTAAAAGTTATTTTGGGCATTTTGTTCCCTTTATTGAGCTATGGAGGGACAGGAAGGGTGGGGGAGAGAAGGGGGGTGACATGCAGCCGCGGCCGCGGGTTGGAATTTATCCTGGCTGCTGCAAAGAGCTCAGCGTATATGGGGCATATGCTCCACCAGTTAAGCTGGGGTCGCACCCACTTTGAGGACATTTTACTAAAACTTGGAGCTAGTAATACTCTATATTTTTTGTTATTATCAATAGTCTGATAAATATTTATATTAAGAACTGAGCCCATATTATATGAGTCAGTCACAGTACATGTTCACATGTTGTTTTCTTTTTTTTACTGTCCCGTCTTTCTGCTGCCGTGTGACCCAGACCCACGCCGCTTGACCTCTCGATGAGTCTTAGATTCGGTGCATGTGTTAGCATGCAGGACTTAAACTATAGTATACTTCTTATTGTAATTCTCTTTTTATAGGGGCAAAGGACTTGCTTTTTTTGTAATATCATGGTGCCTCTGTCTTCAGCCTTTTTCTGGTGATAGCTTTTTTTTTTACTTGACGTTAACGTAAACCTCAACATATATTTATCTCTAAATCCTGAAACACTTATGTTCATTTCCCTAAATATAATCCCTAAAATGTAAATGGAAATTTTACCCTCAGTTTTTTTTTTCCCATCCTTTAATTTAGCTCCAGCCTAATACAGGCTAATGGAGGGACAGCCCCAGAAAACATGAAAATAATCTGCTTTATTTACTCCACATGAGTATTTTGAATTGTTTCTAGACATGGGGGATACGGCACAGACGAATAAGATATATCTAACTTTGGCTTTTTGTGTGATTATTGACAATAAGAAAAACAGAATATTACCAGGCTTGCAGTGTCCTTTAAGCAGACCGCTGTTAAAGTCATGTGCTCGAGTAGAAAAGCCAGAGGGAAGCCTTCAGCTCAGCAAACAGGATGTGTATCCTATTCAAGTTTGCAGTGATCCTCTTTTCCCTCAGGGAAATTTGCTAGAAAGCTTTCTTGGAGGAAAAGATGGTCATCACTCACTGTTAAACTCAAAATGTCATTAATTTTTCCTTGAACAGTGTTAAATATTAAAGATAACACCTCACAAGTTTCTGTGTGAGACAGCCATGAATTAGAGACAGCTGGAAGGGTGTGTTTGTGTTGTTACATCAGGATGTTGACTCTTTCTTCAAGACCTTAAAGGCCCTTTAAGTCTCTGTTCATGAGCCTGTTTACACCTGGCATCAACGTGTGTTTTGATGATCTGAACACAAACTGACAGCTGAGACACATTTCCTTTCACACCTGTGTCTATCGTAGATCTCCAGCTTATCACTTGTGTTCAGATATTGTTACTGTCTAGGTCAGTGGTTCCCAACTGGTGGGTCATGGGTCCAATCTGAATGGACCGCAAGTGACTCGTGAATGTGTTGAGTTTGCAAAAAAACACACTTTATTTTCAGGTACAGTGCATTTCCCGCACAGAGCTTTTACCATCATACATTTCAATTGTGACATTAGAAAGTGTCACATTTATCTTGCAAGTGTACTCTTCTTCAACGTTTTGTTTACTTCCTGGAATTTTCCCGCATGGAAATTCTGGCCAACCAAGAGAAGCTTTCTCACACAAGGCATTTGATCTGGTCTGCTTGTAAATGCTGATGTAAGAACAGGAACCAACTCTATAAAAACTTTATTGAAAAAAATTGTACCTGATTTGGAGCAAAGCAAACAAACTCTAAGTCTGAAAGCACCCTTAAAGTCATCATGCATTTTTCTATTTACTTCAATTCAAAATAAAATAATGAAATGTTAGTTCAGGTTTGAGATGTTGTACATAAACTGTTTTTCCTTTTTAAAATGTGTTTGTGAAATTGACCAGGTTTTATTTCTTTGCTTGTCCATGTAGTTCTCTTACACCATTGTCAGTCTTTGCAAACATGGCTGTTTAGTTCCTGTGAAATTCAGGCTGTTGTGAGCTTTCTTTTAAAGTAGGTCCCTGATGTAAACTTGATAAAAAAAACTGCAGACTCAAGGATAAGATATATTCTAAATTTTAGATCAGCCCTCCTTGTGAAGAGTGCAGTCTTTTAAACTTTAAGTCAGCAAATAGATTCTTTAATTAAACAACTTTTTGTAACGACAGATGGGGTAAGGTAATAAGCCCTTTGTCAACTCACCAACTCTCTGACTCACAAGGGTGCAAGGGGATATAAAGAGTCAGAAAAGAAAAGCAAAGAATCAGTCTAAAGTTTCACAAGAGCTTTCCTTCCGCATCTGAGAATTGAAAATTCCAGGCGGAAAAAAAGAGAAACAACAGACTAAACTGAAAATATATCAATAATAATCAATATTAATGCTTTTTGAAGGCATTCTAAGGGTAACATCTGGCTTTCTTCTTTCCTGCAGTTGCACCATCCCTCTCAGGGATTCCGATTCGCCACAGTGAGAGAAAGCAGCGCTGAGGACTACGTCAAGAAGAGTTTCCCTGAGATGCACGAGTACATGAGGAGATACAATGTCCCAGCAACACCAGATGGCATACAACAACTCAAGTAAGACGATGTTTTACATAATGTATAGTCCACATACATCATGCAGACACACGTTGTACATTCATGGTAGTTGTAACTGACCCCGGTACCACTGTCACCCGATAATCAACCAGATATCTCTTGCTGTCGTTATTCCCTGAAAATCGTCTTACACATTTGGATAAAACAAACTGAATCAAGTTTGGTAAAAAGGGAATGTGAGCTGCGTGTCTAAAGAAAATCTAAATTTTAGGGAAAAAGCTGTCATTCCCCACCCAAGCCCGCCTGTTTGCATTCAGATCTCACCCTCCTCCTTACCCTGCCATTGCTGTCATCCTAAGCTGCTTCGACATTCAACTGGCATCCCTGTGGAGCAAAGCAGAATATAGTGAGAAAAGGCAGCTGAATGCACGGCCCAGGCTGGGTAGGACACAATTTGAATGGATGAAACAAGTTTTTTTTTTTTTTTTTTTTCTGCTACTGAGCTTATAAAATGCTGATTAGAGGGTTCAAGGGAAAAATGTCATCTTTAGAAAATTACAACTAGGGAACAAGACAGCGTACAAGCGGGCCGCCATGCACATTTCAATACTTGGTGCTCAGGGTTTACTCCCACGGTGACCAGGCTTTATTTATCACTTACTTTATGATGGACACCTAAATCACATTATCGTACGATGCATCGACTGTATACTGCATTGACAGGAGTAGCTCCATGTGGAGATTACATTCATGAATTGGTCCAAACAAGACTGATGTTTGGATTGCTAAGATTACCTGTATACATAGAACAAGGGTTGAAGGTGGTGTATAGGTTCATGTTATTGCACAGACTGAAGAGAGCAAAACTGCAGTGCTGCTCTGGTGATTATATTTCTTTAAAATCAGCCAGAAGTGGACAAACAGACGACTTTTAATTTTCTTTGACTGTCATTTTTACTTTAAATCATCAGCCAAGTCAACAGATTAAAATGTTGGCATCGTACATTTCTGGAAACCATTAATATGTTATGGTTGTAGATCTCATACGATCATATCATCATTCCTAAAGTGAGCTTCTCATCTTAAGAAGGAGGGGAGGGTGGATGGTGTGACAGCTAGGCAAGACAGCTGCCAAACAGCCGACAGCAGCAGGCCACACTTAAAGACCAACAAACAGAAGTGGGTGTTTTTAATGAAGTGTTGGGGTGTTTCCAGCCGTTACTCATTGGCAACCAAACCTACTATTTTAGGGCAAAACTTAATGTTTTTCAACATAAAATTGAAAATTGGAACATAAGGAAACATAAACATCTGCCACATATAAAACATACAACTGTATTGTATCTGTGGTTTAAAGGAACATTCAATGGCAACTTCTGGTGATTGGGTTGAAGTCATGATTATGACCATATTTTTGATCATTTTACATTTTGATTTTATTATAGTAGTGTCATGCTGCGTACAAATGTAAGTTCCGTGTGCAACCCAATCTCACAGTGTGCAACCCAATCTGACTACGAAAAAAACGTCTTTTAACGGCAGCATGATACACAGCTGGTCAGCATTATAGATTTATGATGGACGGCGGTCGGCCATATGGAAAAGTAAGATAGCTGCTTGTGGCATTTTGCTTCTTTGCATCAAAATATGATTTTTTAAAGCTTCCTACTGATGGCAGACTGTGCAAACACAGCCTCCCTCTTTCATTCCTTTAAACACCTTTTTGAAAAGTTTCAATAGGCCTATTTGTGCATATCAAAAACCTGTTGATATCCAAGTCTTAAAACTTAAGTGTGTTTCTCCTTCTGACCAGAAATGTAGGCTTTTCCTTTGAGCATTCATCTCTGTTTAAGCTTTGTAAACTGTTGGCAAAGTGGTTTGTGTACAACGTATCCATGACAACTAACAGAGCTGACTGGGCAAGAGGCCTTGTGTTGCAAACAGCTGTGAAAAACACCAGTTGAGATGCAAACTCAGATTGTGCTGTATTCATGTCCAGATAATGCTATTAAAACCCAAATAATATCAGTATATTCCACATGTTCTGTTGCTAAATTTGAAATTAGGCCTCATTTGTAATATCTTAACAGAATATGATGCTTACATGACCTATATCAACTTCAGAATATTGTCATATTGGGGATAATGGTGAAATATTACTGTGCATGTAAACGTAGTCATTGTATTTACCACCATGACATTGAATATATTAAACAGTGTGGCCCTTAAACTTATGACTAGGGGGTAATCTGGACCCAGAGGCTGGACCAGTTGGGAGCCACTGCTTTAGTGAGTTGTGAAGGTGACAATCCCAATCTGGGACAGTCCAGTTCGGGAAAGGCCCACAGTCTGTCCCTGTATCCTTCCTCTCCAGCTTTATTCCTTATTCCTAAGGCCCCTTCACTTTCATTTTCCTTTCTTCCAAGGTGCACTCAGCCTTCAACATTACCAGACTGCCCATCTACACACCTGTTCTCACTCTCCTAATCAGCCCTGCAGTTGCCTGACCTTCCCCTCCTACTCTACCACCTGTATCCACTTCCCTCATCAGTTCTCAGTCACTTGTTTTTCAGACTGCAACCCCTCATCAGAAAGCATTTGGATCCTTCCCCTGTTGCCCCCTCCTTCAACCCTGTGACAAGTTGATATAAAATTCCATACACCCTGATGACTGTAACACCATAGCTAGAGGAAATTTAGTGAAATTTAAAGGCCCATTTGCACTCTTGGTTCTCATTCCTGCACACTGTGCAGCCATAGTGTTTTAGCTTAATGAACATGTCTCCCCACAGCAATTGAAACAAGCAACAACCACTAACTGCAGCCTGTCTTAGAGCATTTTGGGAAAGTGCACTGACTGGTGCATTATCTGCCATCACACAACTGTCTTGGGCTATTTTGGCTGGCTTATTAAAGTGGCAGACATATTGGAAATGCTGCTTTTGTATGTCTTAATACAGTCTCGCATAAGACAAGCTCACATCTCAAACAGAACAGTTTATTAGAGAGTATTTTTAACCTGGGGTGACAACAGGTCTTATTTCATGATGTGAAGACTCTTCCCTGATCTACCTCAGAGACTCAAAATTAACCGAACTGCCGTGTCGCGCATCACTTTGTATTAAGTAAAGCCATGCCACAGAAATGTGCCCTTGCTGTCACCGGCGCAGTTTCCCATTGATGCAATCCGGATGCAAACACATGATTCAGCTACTCTCACAAGCATCGCTGCAAAGAAGATGATGCAGGAAGGCGCCAAGTTTTAATCATACTGGTTAGGTAATTGGTTGATGTCAAGGTAGCGCTCTGATCACAAAATACATAACATCAAAACTCCTGTGGTGGAAAAACCAAGGACGTATGGTGTAACCTAATTCAACCTGTAATAATGAACAGCCAGCTTGTGGGTAGAAGATAGTGGAGGATTTCAAACACTGTCCTTGATAACAAGCAAGAAAAAAAATAAAAAGAATATCTTGAAAAAGGCTTTGCAGCATTTGTATCCCAGTGGGCTGTACCTGTCAGTAAAGACATTTTGAGTTGATTTGTAAAAGCCTCGCCGAGAGTGTTGTGAATTAATATCTCACCTTTGTATAACAGACTTGGAGTGAGGAATGGGAGTAAATTGGCAGAAACTGGCAGACGGGCAGTAATTTTACTGGTATATGGCCAGTAAAATTATTGGAAAACCACAGAGACCAGAAAATATGCGGTTCAGATGAGGCAAAAGGTTGAGAGAGGTTTGTCGAATCCTTTACATTCAATTCTCCGTGATTGTGGTACACTGCCATTTGAAAGGCCCTATAAAATACCCATAGGCACAAAGCAAAACTATTAATTCTCACATGCTTTTTGTTCTTTATTCATTTTTTGTTTTGTTTTTTCACTTTCAACCGATTTATTGGATCATATTGTAAATTTCTGGGGGGGTAGCAGGAGATATGTTGTCCTTAATATGTAGAACCTGTGCATTTGTCTTCCCTTTCCCAATAAATTCATGAACATAGCTGAAGACTGACAGGATTTAAGGCACTTACATCATAAATTAAAGCAGGAAAGGCACAAATGGATGAACAGAAAATTCACTAGAATGCAGGAAATTAAGTATGTGATACTCACTCCCGGTGAGCATTCACTGTCATAGTGAAGAGGGAGCTAAGCTGGAAGGCAAAGCTTTCAATTTACGGGTCTATCTACATCCCAACCCTCACCTATGGTCATGAGCTCTGGGTAGTGACAGAAAGAACGAGATCGGGGATACAAATGAGTTTCCTCCGTGGGGTGGCTGGGCTCAGCCTTAGAGATAGGGTAAGGAGCTCCGGAGACATCCGGAGGGAGCTCGGAGTAGAGCTGCTACTCCTTTGCGTCAAAGGGGTCAGTTGAGATGGTTGGGGCATCTGATCAGGATGCCTCCTGGGCACGTCCCGTGAGAGGTGTTCTGGGCTCGTTTCACTTGTAGGGGCAGACCCAGAACACGCTGGAGGGATTACATATCTCATCTGGCCTGGGAACGCCTTGGGGTCCCCCAGGAGGAGCTGGAAAGCGTTGCTGGGGAGAGGGACTTCTGGGGTGCTTTGCTTGGCCTACTGCCCCCGTGACCTGACCACGGATAAGGGGATGAAAATGGATGCTCACAACCAACCCCCCATTTCATATGTGTCGCCCCCAACTTTGAAATGAAACCTATGCCCTTGTATTGGACACCCTCATTCATGTTTGTGAAAGCATATAAAGTTTATATCTAAAACCTTCAGAAAAAAAGACACTTTTTCTTATTCTTTACACTCACTGTGTGAGGTCAGGGATGTGACATGAGGACACAAACAGACAGAAAAGAAAATAAGCCCTCGAGTAGCAGAGCAGAAGTGAGATGACAAAGTAAGGTTCATTTAAGTTTGCGTCTCAGGAGGTTTTAAAGGTTAATTTTCCAGAGGCTTGCTTTAAAATGTCAATCTCGAAAAATCCCAGAAGATGTTAGATTTTTCGTAGTGCTATGGTTACATCTGTCAACACAATAAGTTTGGGAGAGTGACTATGGATCAGTCCCAGTCCATCTGTTCATTTCTCCACTCATCCATCAAAAACACCTCAAATGCCACTGATCAGATTGCCATAAAACTTAAAGGGAGAGTTTTTTTTTTTTTTTGAAGTGGGGTTGTATGAGGCGCTCATACATAGCCAGTGTACTACATACAGGCAGGGGGTGTGCCCTAAGATTGAAAAGCAGGCAGGGGTACCACCACAGAAGCAGTAATGTACTGCTGTGGAGGGGTTAGCAGCAAAACAGATTTTAGCCACCTAAAAAAGTTTAAGTGTACACTATATTTAGAGTACTTCTACCCTGTCCGACAGGGAACTTAAGTTTTTAAAACACTCTCTTCAAATCCACCTTACTCCACTGACAAAACAGTAATTTTACCACACAAAACACAAGAGTTCTTGGTGTACTGCTGCCTTGATTGATAGTTTCTTTGTGTTATTGTGTGACTTTGGAGAATCTAAACCAACTCTTTAAAACACCAAAGTCACACTATAACACAAACAAACCAACTGATCAAGGCAGCAGCAGACCAGCAGCTCCTGTGTTTACCAAGGTAATATTACTGTCTTTGTCAATAAAGTCTGACTTTGAAAAGGCCACAGATAAGTTTCACTTGCAGTTCAGTTCCCCATCAGAAGGACTGTCTGACATCAAGGTAAAGCTGTGAAAATATTTTAAATATAGCATACAATTAGTTTAGTTTAGTTTAGTTTAGTTGCATATATATGTTTAGAAAATACAGGAAAAAAAGAAGCCAAAAATGGCTCATAAAGATACCTCCAGTTAAATAACAACTATCATTCAAAGATTGCACTGTTGAATAAGAGTTCCAGACTAAAAAATTTTAAAGATGTACAATTTACAACAAAAAAACACTTATCAAGTTACAAATAAATCAATGAAGTGTTAAGAGCCTTTGCAAATTAGAGTCCTTTTCAGACGTTTTTTTGAATAACCATGATGTAGATGATGATTGTAGAGATGGAAGAAGGTTGTTCCAAAGAGATGTATTTCAGTGAATATTGATTAAGTGAAGTCTGACAATAAGGAAAATAAAGGTCCTTAGAGTATTATGTAGAATATGAGTTAATGTCAAAGGACGATTTTTAAAAGTTATGAGTGAGATGTACATATTTATACACAAGTCTTGTATATGTTAACTTTGAAAATTGATCAAAGTTCATATTATCTAAAAAGAGAAGCAGATGATTTGCATTTTTAACAAAGCTAGTCATTCTCAAAAAGTTATTTTGAATTAGAAAAATCTTATTGAGATAAGTGGACACGTGGCAGCCCAAGCAATATTGTAATACATAATATGACGGTAAATTAAGTTATAGTAAAAAGTTAAAATACAGGGATGATCAAACAAACTCTACTTAAGATACCAACTCACTTCATAGTCTTTTTACAGACATGCTTCATATGGTTTTTCCAAGTTAGTTTTTCGTCTACTGTGACCTCTAGAAATTTAATGTACAGAACCTGAGTTATTTTGATGTTGTCTATGAAAAGTTTTGCTTTATCTTTGTGTTCTTTTTTTGGGGTGTTGTTTTTGTTAGAAAATATCATGACATTCAATGTTTCTGTATTGATAGAGAGTTTGCTCATCTAAAACCATTTAGAAATAGCTTTTCATTTGCTTCTCCTTCTCGAATGAGTGTGCTAAATTTTTCATGTGAAGATACCAGACGTGTCATTAGAAAATAAAAACGGCGGTACATTTTTGCACACCCTAGGTAGGTCATTCATGTAAATCAAGAACAATCGAGGTTCAAGAATGGAGCCCTGAGGTACTCCACAAAGTAGCTTAGCTCTATTTGAATCATATCTTTTAATAGAACACAACACTTAAACCAATGTTAATTTTTTTTTTTTTTGTGGGACTCTTTTAGGTGGCTAAAATACATTGCTGCTCCAGTCCGCAACAATACGTAGCTTAGCTTCTGTGGCGATACTCCTGCCTGCCTTTCCAAACTGGGGGCACACACATGGCATTTTAATGTGGGTAATACACTGACTATTGAGATGTACCTCATACAAGCCCACTTTAAAATAAATCTAAATGTCTTCTCTAAAGGCAGCAATTAGGTCAACACTCTTATTTTCTGTGAAACGAGTCAGTGCTTACAAAATGTGTGTGCACCAAAATATTTAATTAGTCCAATATGTTGTGTTAGATGATTGCTGTATAGTTTGTTTTTATCGAAGCTGAGCTCTCACTGTCTCAGTCAAGAACCTGTCGCTGCAGCTCAGCTCAACCCACACACAAAAAAAGTGGCTCCTTTTTGCTACATCTGCTACTTGCATTGCACCTTGAGTCTATCTACTTGCTGTGTGTTTACAGGGCTGACCCCCAGAGACTGGATGCATTCATCATGGACAAAGCTCTGCTGGACTACGAGGTCTCCATAGATGCAGACTGTAAAACACTAACAGTCGGGAAACCCTTTGCTATAGAAGGTAACACATTGCAGCTCATTACAACACAAATTATTTGCTTATTTAGGACACAAAATAGTACTTACATGTGGGGTGAGGGTATTGGTCGAATAAGAAAATGTCAAATTAATATATCACTTCTGAAAGGCAGTACTCTGATACCTGTTTTTTTTTTTTTTATCATCACCACATTTTAACAGGTCTTTCTGCATGACTGCAGACAGACTGACCATGAGCATTTCAGGACAGCTCTAGATTTAACAATACCAATCTCTCAACATTTGCACAGCAGTTAATCTTCTTGCTTTCAACAGCTTAGATCCTCCACTGTCTTCTGTTAATCTCTGGTCCATTTAGCAAGCTTCTTCCTCCCACTGTGAAAATGTTCCCATGGTGGTTGCTTCCATTACAGGCCACCACAGTCCCAGATTCCAGTGTTGTTGTTAATTACTTAATGCACCCTTAAGCCTTCAGGATACAATACAAATCAACCAGTGTCCTTCCAACCAAGGCGAGGTACTCCTGTAATTGTCTATTGCTGAATTTGTCACACTGTCCTGGCATGCTAAGAAATTCTGAGATTTACTTACAATGTAAAGTACCTGTTTTGTTTAAGAATGACAGTGGTGCCTTCTGATAAGAAATGGTAAAAAAAAATAATAATTGCCGGACTCCCTTCTTTTTGATCAGCTGTTATTTTCCTTATTCCTGTGCACAGCTGTAAACCAGTGAACAAATATAATGACAGCACATGGGGATGAAGTTAAAATGACTTTGCTGTGTGTCACAGAGGAATAATTGCACCCTGTGTTTGTGTTCGTGTCTGTTGGCAGGCTATGGCATTGGCCTTCCTCAAAACTCTCCTCTCACCTCCAACATCTCAGAGCTTGTTAGTCAGTACAAGTCAGATGGCTTCATGGACATGCTGCATGACAAATGGTACAAGGTTGTGCCCTGCGGGAAGCGCAGCTTCGCTGTGACTGAGGTAGGAACAGAGCCACCTGTTGCAAACAAAAGCAGCTGCTGTATTGTTATGTATGATGGAGACATTTAGATAGACGTTGAGTTTTGACACGTCATATCTTTCTATCACCACCCATGGGTGTGGTTCAAATATAAAACGGTCTTTCAGTTGGTATCACAGGTTTTTTGTTCCTGTTGAGGACATCAAAGATAAATAAGCCACTTTAAAGCTGCACTTATCACTATTTTTATATTAGCAATGAAATGATTAATTGTTATGTAAGAAGGGTCACTCATAACAATAGACTGTATAGTGAGAAGTGGCCATATTTGAACAAAAGGGCGGAGCTATGAAGGAGCGATTGGTGGATCTGACTCAAAGACTGTGGCAATGATTGCAGACAGTCACTCAAAGCAGCCACATCCTTAATTACGCCTAACTTTATTGTACCAGGCTGTCAACATGTTCATTTTTGTGGTAAAGCTGTGTCTATGGGGACCGACTCACTTTTGGAGCCAGCCTCAAGCGGCCATAAGAGGAAGTGCAGTTTTTGCACCACTGCATTGGCTGCATTATTCAGCCCTGGAGGTTACCGCTTGCTTATAAATTCCTGTTCGGACCAAAGATTCGCGACGAGACGAGTTGGAACATGCAAATACTTGGAATGCATCATTCTGCAATGTTTTAAAAACCTGCCGGTTCACACCAATGCAACTAAATGAGATGGTGTATCATCCCTATGCAACAGCTCTCTGTATCTCAGCTCAGTTTCAGCTTTTCAGGCTTATTTTGTGGCTGATTATAATTTGTAGCGTCTTAAAATATGAATGAGGACAATGATAACGAGATACTCGTTACAGTTGCATTTTTATTAGTGATGAAATGACGAAAAACAAACAAAAAAAAGCATGAGATGAACTGTATGCATAATAAATGTGCCACAATAATGTAAATTAGCAGGACTAATTATTCAGTCAATGAGTGTTTGTGTGAGGGGGCATGAGCACATACAGCGAGCAGCAGCAGTGACCCAACACCGGCACACATGAGAACGGAAACAGAGGGCTCGGCAGGGAAGGAGCACCTGCAGCAGCATGCAAACACGCAGTCTGCGGTCATTTCGACTTGACCAGCGGACTCCACTGCAAGCTGACCGACCTTATGTTCTAAAACCAGTCGATTTGACGTGGAGTTGCAGGTGACACCATCAGCCAGCCTGAGTCAAGCTCAGATGGTCAGTTCAACGTTTCTCTGCAACATTTTAAAATGGTTTTGTCTCGATGTAATCATTGGTCTGAACTGGGCTTAACAAACCTGCAGAAAATTATCACCCAACTCTGCAATTCCCCCTCAGCTACAGAGCATTTAACTGTCTTCCAGCTCATTGTTTTGGTTTTCCAGTCCGCAACCACTGTTTGGTTTTGCCTCACTCTTCTCTCCAGCAAACAAGATATTTCCCCCAGGAGTTAGTGGAGACCAAAGTAAGGGTACAGGAAATTACATATAAATAACTTTCAGGTCACTGTGATGGTAAAGGGGGTAAAATATAAGTGGCAACTTGTAGAAAAAGGCATTTTATTTTCTTAGATAAACTATCTCTGGTTCTTGGATGTATAATTGCTTAGTAGCTTTCCTGTCACTAAACTAAGTTAAAGTTTTTTATGTCCTTACCAAGAACTTTTCTCCTTAATTTCACCATTTTTCTGGCTCTCTGAATACTTCCCCTGCACTGCCTCCACAGCCCCTATGCACAGTAATTGCTCCTTACTAATTCAGACTCCGGCCCCTGACCCTCCAGCTGCTAACCGAGCTGTGTCCCCATAACTTCAGTCCTAAACAGCCCAGGCCCCGTGGTCCATCCTGTTCTGCTATTACCAAGCACTTAGCTCTCTCGGCAGTCTGGCCGTCTCCCCACCCAGCTGTGACTCTGGAATCCCCAAAAGTGGCTGCTACCTCGGTGCTGACTGCACACTCCCTATTATCAGGCATGAATTAAAAACTCCCTTCTTCAAAAAAGGAATCTGTGTCCCTCCTCTGCCCTGTCATCTTCCCGTATTCGTACTTTTCTTATTATATTATTTATTTTCCTGAGCTACTGTGTGTCACTTCTGTGTTCAAAGGCATGCAACCCCTGCTGGTTGCTCATTATGATGTCTAATTAAGAAGCACTCATGGTGTGTGCCTTTTAATGACAGCATCACCTAAACACCTAATACATAAATGTAAATCACCATCTTCTGAGTCTCCTACGAGTAGCAGAAGTAGTACACTGCAGTGCAACGGATTCAGTGTCACTGAAGTGAACCATTTTTCTCTGTGTAACAGCTAGACGTGTTGCAGATGCTATCTACAGCTGCAGACATTTAAATTGCTCCAGGTACATTTCATTTTGCAGCATCATGCCTCCACCTGCCTCCACTGACAGCACAGAAAGCTGCTTGACCAGTATTTTTGCTTCACCTGTGTGTCCATTATTTTTACTTATAGCTACAGTATATCAGTCAGGTGCCGTGCAGAAATCAGTGTGACAACCACGTGCACATATCCAGGTCTTATATTACCTATGCACGCCATTCACCAATTTATTAGGAGCATGCCCAGACGTTGTTGGGAGTGCATACAGGCATGTGGGGGCCAAACACTCTACTGAGTCACATTATTAGTTGCTGTAATAAGTTCACACTAGTTGGATCAGCCTTTGATTTCAATTTTTTGCTTTAATTTTTGGTTTGATTTTAAGTCCAGCCCTCAGTGGGTTGATGAATTTGGTTTCCATTGACCGTTAATCCATCATTTTGTTCTCAACAAATTAAACAGTGTACATCAGTTAAGATTGTCAACTAGAATAATCCATTCATCAAGATCTGATGTGTGATTTAAGTGTTTCAGTTTTGAGCAGTGTAATAACATGTATATTTATTGTATTGTATATTGTAAGTAACCTAGCTAACAAAAAAAGTAATGAAAAACAAACAGAAGATTGCGGTATGTGCAAATTTACCAATTTCTTTTCTCTTTTCATTTTGTCTTACTCTAATGCTCTCCACATATGCTCCTTTCCACCATTTCCCTTACGTTCAAGCCCCTTTCTGGGTGGTCATAGGCGGCCCCCATATGTCCCCCAGAAGAAGATCCGCCTCTGATGTTTTGGCATGGTTACAATGTGCTGTCAGAATGAACACTGGACAAAATCAGAGGGAAATTCATGGGATATAAGCGATATGAATTACTGACAAGGCTGGCTCAGTTTAGTCCTGCTCAGCATTTTTTTTTTCTAGCAATCTTTTATTCCAATGAATGACTGCTACACCACCCGCAGCAGCAGCAGCAGGCCTGGGATCCTGAAAAGATGAAAAATCTGATGGATTGGCCTCTGCGATGGCAGCCAAACACTCTGGCACCCGTCCAGCTCTCTGTCACCCAAAAGAAGTTGATCCCATTCGAAGTAATAAAATCAATACCAATAAATGACATATTATTCAATTACCCAACATTAAGAGGGCCAAACTTAACATTACCGAGAAATAAATTGTGATCAAAGGGACGAAGATGATGAGCGCCATGTGCTTCATTGAAGTTATGCATAGATTTTTGCAGCAAAATGTATGCAACTAATCAATGAGTCAGAGTGAACCAAAAACAGTGGAAATAACAGTTGAGTTATGAAGTATAAGATCAATGTGAAAAATGATTGTTCTATATGATTGCTTGAAGTGAAAAGTGACAGGAAGTGTGTGTTGCCAAAACTAGAATATAGAATATGTGCTTAAATGTGCTGATCCAAGGAATTCCAAAAACTGTGGGGAACCTTGGAGTTGGTTAATACACAATAAGTAACACAGCTTTATACGCACTGGAGCTAAGTATTAGATTAGATTAATGTCATGTATCCTCCGTAAGCTTGTCTTGCTGTTGTGGAGAAAATACCACTGTAATTGTATTTTTCCCTAAGTTGAAAATGTCCCCAGCAGTCAGATGTGACTACTGTCTGTATTGCCCGACTTCCCAGGAATCATCGGCTCCCACTCTGCAAAATTTCATTACGGCCAGCTCGCCGAGTCACAATACTGCAATGACGGATTTAATCCATCATGTATTTTTTTTCACCAGCGTGACTTTATAAGGCAATCATTGCAGCTGCAGCTGTATCACAAGCTGTTCCATACTCAGCACTAAAAAGATTCATATGTCAATGTACATCTGCGCTGACTGCAACAGGCGCTCAATTAAGAAAAGGGTGATATCACAAAAGGAGATGGCCATGCTTGCAGGCTCATTTCTGAGAGGTTTCCTCCAAAATGATACATTTAGAATAGAATGAGTGCCAATTAAGATGTGAGGGGGAAACAATCATAATCTTAGCGAGACGTGTGGTATCTCAGAGAGAGACGATCTGAGGGGTTTTCTCAGGAGCAGAATTTCAGGAAAATCTGAAAATCGTAAAAAATCTCATGATTTAAAATGAAACTTGTGCTTTATTTTTCCAGGTGAAGTAGCTGAAGGAAGGCGGTATCTTGATTCAGATGTCCAATTTTCTGAAAAAGAAACACTGAATTCAGTACTACACACAGGCATTGCAGGTTTTTCTTTACCGACTTTGTAATGCTGTTACTTATTCAGTTATCAGGCTTTTTTTGTTTGTTTACTTCTGATAGGAGTGAAAACAGAGTTGAAAGCAAACCTGAGCAATAGTCTTCTCGCACTCATTTTTTTAAATAGAAAGCTTTTACAACTGCAGCTGCAGTGATTGCGGCGTTATAAAGTCAAGCTAAGGAAAGAAAAAAAAAAATACATGATGCATTACATTTGTCAATGCAGCGTTTTGTCTATGCGAGCTGTTTTTAATGGAATTTTGAAAAGAATGGGAACCGATGACTTCTGGGAGGTCGGCCAAACTTGCTGTAATAGAGACAGTGCACTGTAGGAACTTCTGACTACATCAACGGGTTCGCACATTTCATGGAAAATAGAGGCAAAGAAAAATACAATTACACCAGTGTTATCATTAAAGTATTAGCTGGAGAAACAATTTTGCATACACTAACCGAAAGCCACTGCCACGCCTACCACTGAAAACATCTGCTATTTTAAGATAAGGATGCCCAAACACAAACAGTTTTATATTGTTCTCAGTTAATTTTTTATGACATAAAACACAAAACACAACTAATAAAAGACAGTGAATTGCATAAAGCAACATAACATAAGAAAAACTAGAATTAACCACCTCACAGTTGTGCGCCTCCACGAACCCATCAAGTTGCAAAAGTATGGATGCTTCACACGAATCTTCCCCCTGGCAGCACAGAAGATCTATACAGTCACAGTTTCAAGGAGGACACAAGATTAGTGCTACCAATTTAGTATCTGACCAAATGTTACCTCCTCTGTTCCTGAGTCATGACACTGAATATTGGCTCGAAAAGTGTTATTGCAGAACATTTTGATGTCACAGCGATGTTGATCGTTGACCTTTTGGATATATAACCTCGTCACTTCATCATTGTATCCTACTAGAGGTTTTTGTTAAATTTTGTCACTATTAACTCAGTAATTTCTGAATATCGGCCAAAAACATGTTTTGTGAGATCACATTGACCTTGACCTTGACCAAATTCTAATCAGCTTATTTTTAAGTCATGTCATTGTCATTTAAGTCATTGGACATGTGTGCCAAATTTGAAGAAATTAGAAGGTGTTCTTGTGATATTGCGTACACAAGAATGAGGCAAATGCAAGGTCAAAGCAACACAGTAATATCGGGGTATATGAAACTGAGACGGACGAGGTCACAGTAACCTTTAACCACTAAATTCTAAACAGAAATTACCTCAAGGCATTCTTGAGATATTGTCTTCACGAGAATGAGGCAAAAGAAGTCACAGTAACCTTGACCTTTGACCTTTGACCACCAAAAGCTGGTTACATGATCATTGAAACAAAGTGGACATTTGCATCAAATTTGAAGAAATTCCCTCAGCGTGTTCTTGAGATATTGTTTACACAAGAATGAGGTGGAGGCAAGGTCATGGTAATATCACGCTTATGAGAATGAGACAAACAAGGTCACAGTGACCTTTGACTTTTGGCCACAAAATTCTGATTAGTTCATCCTTGACCCAAAGTGGACGTTTGTGCCAAATTTGGAGAAAATCCCTCAAGGCATTCTTGAGATATTGCGTTCACGAGAATGAGACAAACAAGGTCACAGTGACCTTAACCCTTGGCCTTGGACCACCAAATTCTGATTAATTCATCCGTGACCCAAGTTGGATATTTGTGCCAAATTTGAAGAAAATCACTCAAGGCATTCGTGATATGTCACGTTCACGAGTACAGGACAAATGTGAAGAAATTCCCTAAAGGTGTTCTTGAGGTATTGTGTTCACAAGAACGGGATGGATGGACAGACGGCCAACCCAAAAACATTACGCCTTTCGCCATGTCTATTGCTAGCTCAGGGGTATAATTATGAATTATGTTAAGTGAAAGGCCCAGTGTGTCGGATTTAGGGGGACAAATTGGAAGAAATGGAATATAACAGATCAGTATATTTTCTTTAATGGAATGGATCCTCTTTCATGGAGATCACCACCTTGCATCGGCATGTTTCTACAGTAGCCCAGACTGGACAAACCAAACACTGGCTCTAAAAAGGGCCTTTTGAAATTTTAAGTTACCTGAAGGCCATCGTAGGTTCTCCGCATGCGAGCTGAGCAGAGATGTATTCAATTGATTGCAATCTGCAACCTTACAGTCAGATGATACCAAATCCTGCACACTGCTCCTTAAATGACAATTGCAGTCAGGGTCATTTCTGTGATAAATCCATTGATGCTAAACTAATGTACCAATGATATATGATGTGGACTGCATAAGACATACAGAGAGCATGGGAAATTAAAGATAAAGGGTTTAATCAATAGAGCTACAATGATTAATTACTAAATGATTTGACTACCAATTAGTCGGTTTGAGTAAGAAAAAAAAAGACAAAATATTTTGATTCCAGCTTTTAAAATGTGAATTATTTCTGGTTTCTTTCCTCCTCTATGACAGTATACTGAATATCTTTGGGTCGTGAACAAAACAAGACATTTGAGGACGTCATCTTGAGCCTTGGGAAACACTGATCAACCTTTTTCACCATGTTCTTACATTTGATAGACCAAACAACCGAACAATTACTCGAGAAAACAATCGACAGATTAAAACCAACAATGGAAGTAATTGTTAGTTGCAGCCTAATTGATCAATTATTAAACATAAATATTGTCAAAAAGTTGTAAAGTGTCTGACAGACTTTTTAATCATTGTACTTTCCAGAGAGAAGTTTTCAGACTCCTCTATCAGAAGCCATGGACATGCATCCCTGACCTCTCCTTCTGTGTGTCCCCTTTCTTTCTTCCTTCTATTTCTCGACTTTCTTCCCTTCTCCAGACGCTGCAGATGGGTATAAAACATTTCTCCGGTCTGTTTGTGATGCTCTGCGTGGGCGTGGCCTTATCTCTACTGACCACAATAGCAGAACACATTGTGTACAAGCTGGTGATCCCCAGGGTCAAGGAGCCACGCTTCAAATACTGGCTGCACACAAGCCAGGTACTGCACTCACACACAAATACACACATTTACAACACAGTGAAGCACCCTTTCAGTCATGAGTTGAAGACCCACAACACACCAGAAGAGGTATTCATGTTGTTTACTTACAAAAAGTGACAGTAGTCATGTCAGAATATAAAATAATCCGTTGTAAGCATTTGCCTCTGTACTTTTAGTTTGGAAGTATTTGCAGCATAGTGTACTTACTGGTGCAGTTCATGTATTTACACTGACATATTTTGTTGACCTGTCTTTCTTTCTCACCAACACACACATACAAAACACACACACAGCCACTTAAGTTCCCCAATAAACTGAATAATTACAGAGAAACACACAAAATTATTTACAGTGAACATGTGACAGGTAATGTGTTGTTTGTTTTCCAGAGATTACACCGGGCCCTCAACTCAGTCTTCACTGATGACAAACTGCCGACTGTTACCAAGCCAGAAAAGAGGTACTGTCCTTGTCATTAAAGGCCTCACTCAACACAGTTACAGTTCAATTGAATAAATCCAGTAAATCCAAGTACACTGCTTTGATATGTTCCTAATTAATAGTTTTTAATTAATTCTTTTTTAAAGAAATCCCATCCCTAACAGATTGAACTTAATATGAACTGAGCCCAGTAGTGTTTTAATTATTTATGACCCATTTAGTACATTTTGTTTGGACTTGGGACTTAAGTTCATTAAAACTCTTTTCACACAAGGACACATCAGAGATAGGCTGGATACTGACTTAAGGCAGCTCCGAAATGTAAGTATTGCTGACAGAACAAGAGCTGGTTCGACTGAATTTTCAGAAAATCAGCTAAAGAAAAAAGCTAATTAATCCCTGTTTCCATGCCAGTGTTAGGGAGTTCATCAAGATGAACAGCTGGTGGTGCTCCAGTCAGGTGCAGTTCAACCACTGAAGAAGAAAAGGGTGCAAATAGTCTGCAAATTCAATTTTTAACAGATTTACAAACTCACTGAAAGAAAAACTGCAATGCCAAATCTATTCCCACTGCACTTTTTGCTGTTACATCGATACATAAATTTGTCCACCTTTGCCAAGAGTAAACTTTTTTGCAAGTTTTTTGTTTTTCATTTCAAAGTTTTTTTTTTAAATCCTCAAACTGAGGATGTGAATAAAAACAGGTGAATAAAAACATGCTTATTTCTACATGCTGTGTTCTTGTGCTGTACCTGACCAGTCAGACTATATTCGGCCATTTAATATGAT
>JAPZEB010000011.1:4428922-4440186 GCA_029783705.1 Chaetodon striatus | reverse complement strand
AACCCGGAGTCTCCTTTATACAAATGTCATGAAACCTGAGCTATACTGTACTGAGTGAAAACAACAATCTCAGAATATAACGTTTCAGAAAACTGAGGAACAACTTGGCATTCAGGTGAAACTGTGTGGTGTCTGAGCAGAAAATGACAGACAGCTGAACAACAGACACCTAAACAGAACATGCTGATCTAATTCTTAGGGAGTACTTTGCCTAACATGAAACAAAAAGAGCAGATTCCTTGTTCATCTTAATAACACTGACCCATCCGAGAGTGTAACTAATTTATGGGAGCTCAGGTCCGCAGTACCCTTGAAAGTCCATAAAATTCACTACCTGTGACATTAAACTGACAGACAGTGACTGCCCACAGTATTTAGGAGTTCCTTTTTTCTGTATGTGTGTTTCACCCTATTCACATTTTTATTCACCCACATATTAAATGTGACAACTGTCCCCTGTGGAGAACCATAAATGATTCATGGAGCGGTTCGTTCCATCATACTGACTGCCAAAAGTAGAGATTTTTGAAACATAATCAAGCATGCAGCCTGAGGCAGCAAAAAACTTGTCTTGACTATTACAGTTTACAATCTGTTAAATAGGTGTGTTAATCTTTTCAATTTTAAGACAAACAAGTCTTAGTAATTAAATTAATGTCAGGTTCATTTGGAAATATGTAATGTATTACACATATAGTAGCTGACTGCAACAGCCCTCAAAAGTACCAAAACAATTGGTCAAAAAGAAACTCTCTCTTCGACTTATCAATATCTTAATAAAACTGATGGGTCAAATGACTGTGTGTAATGTAAAAGGTGTATCCATGAACCCTACAGAGTGTTATCACCAAGTTCTATGGTCACTCTCAGCTCGACGGAGTGTTCCTTGAGCGGTCTATTAGCATGCAATCAAATGTACTCTTTGAATAACTCTCACGGGTCTCGTCAGTGTTGTTGTCACAACGCTCTCTCATACCCAAAGACACAATAGGTCCATTTCAACCAACTTCCAAAATAAAATGTATGACCATCCCCAAAATAATGTACTGCAGTTCTAACGGTCACAGTTTTACAGACATCCTTAACGTCATGATACGTCACAGCTCCACTCCAAAACTACCTGGTTAGAAAAACATCATGGTTTGGCTTTGTATAAGTACTTTTGTCACTAACATAATGTACGCCACATGTCACATACCATCAAACTTAAATTTATAGCCCAGGCTTAAATCACCGAAATGATTTAAGCCAGGCCTGTATCTGGAACAGGCCTTTTACTCCTTTCACAAAAACTGCTGCTCAGCAAAGATCAGGAAATACAACCAAATTGTTTATTTAAAGAAGTATAATTATTACTTGTTTAAAAATTGGATTAATTTAAATGAAAAATCCTTTTGAGTCTTTTGATCTGAGGACCCTTACAGACTGGAGAAATATGCATTTTCAGCAGCAGGCAGCTGATTTCAGCAAACAAGCAGCCATCAAACTGTAGACAGACAAAGTTATTGACTAGTCAGTGAACACAGTTAAACATTTAGCAGCTAAAGACCCCGATTAATATCATCGGACGTCAAAACAGAGCTAAATGAGAGTGAATATCATTGAGTGGGCAGAAACATGACACCAAATGAATGCTACTGTTGCTTAAAGTCTGATGGATGTGTAAACAGGCAACAGTTTGCTCACATTCACACTGACACATTCAATTTAAAAGGTGATAATATGGAAAGTTGTTGTGTTCACAGCTTGTTATGCTTCCCCGAAGTGGAGAAAAAAAAAATCAATTAATGCTCCTTTAATGTCTTCCTAATGAGTCGATTATTTTCAGTATTGCCACCAAGACGCACATAAAAGTGAGTGGAATTAGCCATCAAGGACCTTAATTGGTATGGAAAGAATGTATTGGATTTCTCAGACTTCAATACCCTCCTTCTATGATACGTCTCTACCTTTAGAGAAAGTTCATCTTAAGAAACTTGTGCAGTCAGTCGGTACCTGAATCAACACTTGACAGGCAACAACAACACCATGCTTTCATTACGCTGAGGGTGAAGGATTGACTTTCTGAGGCCTGTCCATGGCTAAACAGATTTACAGAGCGTCGCATGAATACAACCTCTCTAACCTCCAAAGCCTCCCATTGGTCCGGCCATGTGGAACATTCTGAATAAATTACTGCCTCTTTGCTAATTGGCCAACATCCCAGCCCTGTCATCATTAATTCTGATTGGCTGCTTCTCTGGTTTATGACGCATGTGGCGACGGAGCGATATACAGTGTGAAGCACAACTTTAGCACCTGACACAGCACTCTCAAAGGGCACAATTATAAAGTTTGGGATAGCATACAGATGGGTAAAGAAACTCAGGCCACATGTAGGCCAACAAGAGAGAGAAGAAAGAGGCTGAAATACAGGAAACGACCAGCAGTGTTAAACAAAAGTTGAACAGCTGACACAGCACTCAGTGAAGAGGGGTGTGTGATCAGAGACAAGCAGGATAAAAGACGAAAGGATTCATCTAATCAGGATTTAATGAGTTTTACATAAAACTGAACACCAAAAAAATGAAACTGTGTAACCATAAGAGACATAAAACACATGATATATAAAGTAAAAAGAGTTCTGTGTGCTCAGAAGTTGTTTTCCAGTCAGTCTATAATTATATTTCCTTTTCTTTTTCTGTGAAGTAATCAGTGCAGAAGAGTCTGTCAAAACTGCACACAGATGCACTCTAACCAAATCAGCTGTGAATAATACTGTCTGTCACATTTCCTAGCCAATCAGAGCACTCTTCCGGACTTTAAACCAATTTATTTTATGCTGTTGTGTATGTCAGAGTGTGTAGGTGTGCAACACCACGGACTGCTGATGCATCTGCACACCAATTAGCTACGAGGAGGGAACGCGAGCGTCAGGATGTGCTTTACTCGTTCAATAAAAGTAACAATAATTCAGATTTTTACTTCAGACTAACACACCGGCAAGCGCACTCAGTGTTTAGAGCCCGAGAGCAAAGAACGAAGTGTCCCAGATAATAAACACAAAAAGCGGGAGACACAAAGAGGCAGCAGAACAGTAATATCTCATTACAAATAAATGCGTGGCGTGTGTCCAGGAACCAGACATCTTTTACGATCACATCCCAGATTAAGTGCCTCTTGAAATCGTAATAGAAAAGGAAGATGTCTGTTTGGAGAGGGACCTGGGATATAAAAATGGGACACATACAGTACACTGCTAAAAGCCTTTCCACAGCACTCCACAGTCCTAAACTAAATTTTAGATTTGCTGTGGAGCATTCAGTAGAACATGACTTATTCCACCACGGAAGGGACTGACACCAATTTCGTAATGACATACTTCAGCTGTGACGTGGGTTATTATGAAGTCAGCTGTAACTACATATGTCTTCCCTGCTTACGAAGTATATGTACAGCACATAAAATGACAGTGAATGCATAGGAAATGTATATTACCGTAAAACTTTGATTAAAAGCCTTGTCACACCTGTCTGGATCAGACGCCTGGTCCGGTTGCTAAGCATTTTATTCTTTCAATAGAGGTTTTTCAGATGTTTAAAAACATGTTTTTGGCCTCCTAAAATTATGTGCCCATTCCTCGATTACTCTGCGAGTTATTCATATTTAAAAATTAATCCAAATTGGGAGTATTGCTTTAACAGGATAAAGTGGTGTTGTGTTGGTGTGCCGGGTGCCGTAATCCTCAAGTGTCTGTCGGAGCTAGATCAAATGAATGATTCATAATTTATATATTATCTGAAGCCTAGCTTTTAAACAAGTAATATTCATACTGCTTTAAATAAACAGTTTGATTGTATTTCAGTTTGTGTGAAAAGAATTAAAGGCCTGTCCCAAATATAGGCATGCTGATATCAGTGATTTAAGCAAATTATAGCCCAAACTACAAATGGAAGTTTTACATTAATTATTCTGAAGAATAGACGTTGTTGCTGTAATGGCACATCTGGAAACACTGACCTGTTTGTGACCTAAATACACATTCAGGTGTGTTTCTTTATTCAGATTTCTGTTCTGGAAATTTATGCGAAAAACACATACACCCATCAGCCAAAAAATGAAAGCAACTGGTGGGTGAAGGGAATGACATTGATCATCTTGTTACGGTGCAATGGTCTGCGGTGAAACCTTCGGTCCTGGCATTCATGTGGATGCTACTTGACACGCTCCACCCACCCGAACACCGCTGCAGACCAAGTAAACCCCATTATGGCTACAGCACTTATCAATGGCAGTTACCCCCCCAGAAGGACAACGCACCACGAAAACTGCTCAGGAATGATCCAAGGAATGAGGCAAAGAGCTCAAGGTGTCGACTTTGCTTCAAAATACCCCAGATCTGATCTGATTGAGCATTTAAGGGACGTGTTGGTACCCCAGAGGTACCCCCGATCCATGGTGGGTGCTCCTTGGACCAGACATAGCTCTGACCTGTGAAGGCACGGACACCTGACCTCTGGAGGGCACCAGGGAGTTAGCTTCAGATCTTCTGAGTCCTGTACGAAGTGAGGTGGGGTACCAGCACGTCCCAAAGATGTTTTATCAGATTGGGATTTGGGAAATGTGGAGGCCAGGTCAATGCCTTGAGCTCTTTGTCACCTTCCTCTGGCCCTTCCTGAGCAGTTTTTATGGTGTTGCATGATGCACTGTCCTGCTGGGGGGGCCACTGCTACTGGGGAGTGTCGCTGCCATAACAGGGGGTGCCTGTTCTGCACTGGTGCTCAGGTGGGTGGAGCATGTCAGGTGGCAAGCCCAATGTTTTCCAACAGAACGTTGCATTGTTACAAGATGATCAATGTTATTCACTTCACCTGTCAGTAGTTTTAATGCCTTGGCTGATTGGTGTATTTAATTTAATAATACCTCATTTGCATCTTTTTACATAACATTTCAGAAAACTTGAAATACAAAAAAATGTTGCCTAAATGTAAGTAATCAACTGGGGAAGTGTCATAGTGATATCCTTCAGTTAAAAGGGTTTAAAGGTGTAAAAATGTGTGGAATTTTAAATTTTAATCTTTAAAGCCATTTTCTCGAAATGAGTATTTTTTCATACTCTGAGCCAGAAAAATTTCTACTTCAGCAACATTTACATACACCAACTTGACAGTTTTTTCCTGCCTATATTCTGAGGGTTTTTAGACTGGTGTTTGTTCATATGTCATTCACAGCCTGATTTATACACTTTATTCCAAAAAACATGGTGAAATTGTTTTTTCAATGGCTGTTGACAAAATTTTTTGATTTACGGAGTGACAAAAAAAGATATCCAAAATTACCTCCATGCAAACCCCCGACTCTAACATGTCAACAAAAAGACACAAGAATTTTGAACCACGCTTTGTCCAATATTCAGATTTCTGTTTGGAAATGGATGCATATAGTGCATAATTAACTAGATATTGCATCATTTGTATATTGACACATACAATTTCAGATCATTTGTGATACAGAAAATCATTTTCTCAATGTAAGTAATCACCTGGGGAAGTTTCTTGGTGATATCTATTGGCTAAAAGTTTTACCCTACCCATGTAACAATGCACAGTATGTACAATGATAAAAGACTAGGAAGGGATGGCTCACTGGAGAAGACAGATTCAGCAGATTAGCTCCGGTTGACACATATAGATCACAAAAAGAGTCTTGCTGTTTAATTTAAACACCTAATAGACTCACCATACACTCTTGCTGGCATCTATGTCGTATTTCTATGCCTGTGAACTACAGCGGTTTGACAACATACTTAAATGCAAATTACTTAAAGTGGCTGTATCATTACAATAGAGCTTTTTCACAGCAGTCATTGTGACATGTCATTGTAGGAAAAGCACCCGCGTATTCAATAACATTAATGATAGCTTAGAGAAGGTTCTGGTATTGTACGTGCTGGCTCAATGGAGTCGCTTACTGAGACACTTAATGGAACTGAGCCGTCGTTAATGTTATCAATTTCACCTGTGCCTTTCACTGCGATGACAAGTTGAAACGTCTGTGGTGAAAAGGTCCATTGTGGCACACTCACACACCTGACAGTAGTGGATGTGAGTTTTCAAAAAAGGCTTGATTGACTGCATTAAATGAACCAAGAAAAAGATAATGATGATGGCAATGAGAACAAACACAGTCTGTCCAGTAATTTAGGTGAATAATAATTCTGTTTGAATGTTTTGATCAAGATCCTTTTTCTGTTAACACCTTCCAACTATGAGCTCTACACTACAGTATTTTTTGTTATCTTGTTACCACAGTACATCCTGACTCATTAATGCACCACATGGTCCTAAAATATACTGAGGCCCCGGCCTGACCATGAAGCATCAGCGACTTCAAACACACTGAACCAGACTCTATCTGTATTCCGGGCTCGACTCGTCCTTTGCTCCGCATATGGCCCGTTCCAAACGTGAAAAAATGAATTACAATATTAAACAGACACATGCAAACACTCTACAGGAGGTGTTCGGAAAAATCTTTGACACAGGTTTAATAATGAACTGACCCAGGGGCCCAGAGACATATGGTGCCGGGGTCTGGTGCGCCGAGCTGCAGCCGACGAGCGTGGAGCTAAACTGACACCTAGTGGCCGTACATGGCTACTGCTGTGTGAAGTGTTTGAATCAGCAATGTCATTTGTCGCCTTTGCCCTGTATTCATCTGCAACTCAGATTTACAAATGAACAGCTTGGACATGTCTCATATTTTGTGGCCGTGACGTGTCCAGAAAATGATTTTAATAACCCCCTTTTCACAAAGATATTTTGAAATGTCCTGGCAGGTAGCACAGGTGTAATTAATTACACTAATGAGGGCTGCTCTCTGCTGTGTATGGTGGCTTGCTGACATGCCCGACTGAGCTGTCGTTAACGGTATTAATTACACCCGTGTGTCCTGCTATGGCAAGTATAAATATCTGCAGTGAAAAAGGTCCATTGATGTTTGTGGTTGCTCCTGTTGTTTTCCTGCAGTGTCATGTCAAAATGAATGCATGTCCCAAATCCACGCTATTGTACAGACTAATCCGACACAGTGTGAGCTGCATGCTAATTGTCATGGTGTACTGGTTTAGGAGAGAACACACATAAAATCCACGTATTTAACTTGTCGTACAAACAGGACATGATACAATGTGTGTAAACTGTTTCACCACTACCTCAATTTGACCAGTCCGTCCATTTCCTCCCACTGCACTATGGGAGAATAGTGTCCATCAACAGCACACTCAAAAATCAACCATATTTTAGATACTGTCTGGTTTGAGTAAATCTTATTTTGTCCAATTTCCAATGTGAATACACCACATACTTTGATTTTTTTTAATTCAACAACAGCTGTGAATGGACTGGAGCTGGAAAGAAAATTAATTTGATGATAAATTAATCAGCTTGAACACTTTTTTTAAGAATTTTTTTTTTTTAATTCCCTAATTTTGGCTTCTTAAATGTGAATATTTTCTAGTTTCTTTACTCCCACATTACAGTAAACAGAATATCTTTAAGTTGTGATCAAAACAAGACATTTGAGAATGTCATCTTGGACTTTGTGAAATACTGATCAACGCTTTTCACCATTTTCTGACATCTTATACACCAAACAAGTAGTCGATTAATCCAGAAAATGACTGACAGAATAACCGACAATGAAAGTAATCATTGGTTTCAGCCTTGGAAGGGACTACATTCCACTTATAGGCACTAAGTCAAAGTGTGCTGTACTTCTTACTGATGCTGGAAAAGTTTCAGCGATGCATGGGTGTCCCTTTCATTCAGCAGAACTTAAAGAATCGTGATGAGTGGTGAAACACTTTCCTTCCAGCTACTGGGAGCTACTCTGTGGCCTGTAAGGCTGAAAATCTCTTCTCAGAAATCACATCATAGTCCAAGAAAATATTTGTTTGTCATATGCAGCCCACATACAGCACACCGCTCCTGGTACAGCATGACTTTACACTTCACTGCTGAGCTCGCTGTGATGTTTTATGGTGCGAAACAGCAAATAACAAGTTTAAGAGATTCTGTGTAAAGTTCAAAATGGAGAGGCAAAAGTTCAGGCTGTGAAATCGCTACCAAACTTATCAGCTGACCCATAAAAATATATGCTGTGACATTTTATGCCATATTTTGGTTGTGAAAGTGGAATTTATTGAGGCTACAGGGACAGCTGCAGTAGGTGACAGAGGATATGATGCATAGCATATTTCTATTCATCACAGATGGCCTACTTATCAAATATAACTTATATAATTCAACACTGAAGTAATGTATGTGCCCTTACAGCCACTGTCACAAAGGCAGGTCATGTTAAGATAAGTAAGCAGCATTATGATGCTTAGGAACAGTGGTTATTTCATCAATATATTTTTGGTGGTTCTAGTTTATAAAAAACAAATGGGGGCAGTGAACAGAGCCTGAATAAAAACACATTCACGCCACATCTGATTATTGTTGTTTACACTCCAGCATGTGGTCTCTGGGTTTTAAACGCTGCAGTAAAATACACATAAAATATTTTTGTTACTCACTATAGCTGTGGGAGCAGCAGCCACGACGCAGTACAGGATGAGAGGAGGGATGAAGCTGGACTCCTCTGTGCCGGGGTACGGCTTCATCAGCTCAGCATCATTGCAGAAGAAACCCTGCACATGCACGCTGAACAGGTCCGTGCACTCCATATAGTAGGCCAACAACACCGTGCCGGACATGATGACGAGCTGGAAGAAGAACATGTCGGAGGAAGGCAGAGCAAGAGAGTAGAGAAAGTTGAAAAAGAGAAGAAGAAGAAGAAGAAGAAGAAGAAAAAAAGGGGGGACTTGTTAGTTGTATATCCACAGGCACTGAAGGCTGTCCTCCTTGATTCAGTTTTCAGCGTTTAAAAAAAAGTCGATTTCCTCAAACGAGTTGTTTTGTGGCTGATCCCAGAACATCACTCCGCTCCTCTCTCAGCTGTGACGTGTCTAACAGGTTTTTAATACAAAACAACCGCATAAATCCTCTAAAACCATCTCCTTTCCTCTCTCTCTCCCTCTCTATCTCATGCTAGCTCGTCGTGTACAAGCCCCCCCGCTACCATCACCACCACCACCACCACCACCACCAGCTCCACCATCACTTACCACCTCCTCTCCTCCCTCACCCCCTCATCCTTTTATCCCTCTAACATCATCTTTTGTCTCTGGCCTCTTTTCGCTCTCTTTCCAGAATTGGCTCCAGGCAGTCTTTTTTTTTTTTTTTTAAAGATATATATGGTATCCTTAGTCATCTGCATTTGTGTCATTCAGCCACTAATGTGCCGATACTGCCGCCAATTTAGCCAACACGCTGGCAGTGTGTTCTGGTTTTAATATCAAGCAAAGTAATGAGTGTGTTTGTCTTTATTTTAAAACTAAAGAGGCAGCCAGATCACAGAAAGGCACTGTAATTTCTCTGGAACTGGAATGAGTGGGATTTCTTAGTCAGGAGAGGGTACTGCCAATAAATGCAGACCTTAGTCATGTAAAACTAACATTAGAGGAGCTGCTCAGCTTTATATCATCACACCAAACATGTGAAATATGAGACAAAGAAGAAGAAATTGATACAGTATCAGATTAATACAAATAAATAAGACTGGTAAACACGTTACAAGCTCTCATGTCTGACTACCCTTCCACATTTGCGTGCTAAAAAAAACGCTTATATTTTTATTTGTTAAAAGATCATATAAGTAATAGCAGTGTTATGAATGCTTCCTGATTCTTAAAAGTCAAACCAGAGATTTGTAATACTCCTCTCCAACACCAGGTGTCACTACTCTACCACAGAAGGATCCGCACTGCTTCAAAAGGAGGACAATTCATATCTTAGGTTGTTTTGTGTACAACATAAGGACTCCTACATTCTATAATCTGCTGGGACCATTTTAGTAATTAAACATCCTGAGCCAACTGGAACACTGATTATGGCTGTGTTTGTAAAAACACTGAGTGCATGTGAAGTTAAGCTCGGCTCGAAAAGTTACACATTTCATTGAGATATCACCGACAGCACAACCGGGGATAAGGCAAGATAATTTAACAGTGTGACTAAAAACAATAAAGAAATAAAATAAGCAACACATTGTGAGTCCCATAAAGGCATCACTGCTTTGGGACTCCATTTTTTATTAAATATTCCTAAGCGATTTGTTGTTTCTAGCTTCATAAAATATTTACCTCCTTTTATCCCACTAGTGAATGCCCTGGGAGTTGTGCACTTTTACTTACAAAACTTCAGCAACCACTGATGATATTTTGTCATGTTACACATCAGGAAAAAAAACAGCAGATTCATAATGTTCAGGATTCCAACCACAGCAACAAGACATTTACATTAATTTCAGTGCTCACAAATATTGACTTATTTAGTGTAGAGGACAGGGTTGAGGGAGAAAATCGGTATAGCATAGTGTTGCGATATTGTATCAATACACAGACACAAGATTCAATATTTTGTTATATACATTATTCATTTTTGCAATACACTTATACAAATTTTGGTACTAGAATAATAAAATCAATCCCTTTTTGAGTCCACTCAATGGTACTGACACTTTTTTTTACTGGTGAGGTCAGCAGAGTTCTCAGTCAGCGGCACATGGCAGGAAGTTCATCAAAACCAAGATGGAGGCAACAGAGAAAGAAATCCGACATGCCATCAGTGTTGGAATCAAACAACTGGGCTTATTTTGGATTTTTAACAGACGGAAAGGAGGAGTTGGATATGATGTGCAATTAGTAAGCAGTGTCATTTGAGAATGGAATACCCTGGGAATACTACGAACATGAGGGCTCACCTCACACTCCACCATCCTGAGATAACATTAGCTGCTGACGGCCAAGCTCATGCTAAACCCACTCTGATGAAAAATAAATCAAACACTAGGCACTCTTAGCTTGACAAAACTACCATTATCCTGAGAGAGAGAAGAAAATAACACAGTGCACCGACTTCATGTGCAAAGATCTGCGTCCATACAACACTGTTAAAAACGAAGGCTTTTGTTAGATGCTCAAAACTCCATCCCAACGCTCTCTCACCGACACAGCCGTACCCCAGCTCTACAGAGAAGTGAAGCATAAAGGAATCTTTCAGTACAACAGGAAAGGTGGCAATAACATGTGACGCCTGGACTTTAAGGTCAGTGGATTCACATGTGACTACGACGGCAAATTATCTCACAGAGAACGGACCACTGTTGTCTCACATCCT
>JAPZEB010000011.1:4385221-4395917 GCA_029783705.1 Chaetodon striatus | reverse complement strand
ACTCACATTCACACCTACGGACAATTTAGAGTTACCAATTAACCTGCATGTCTTTGGACTGTGGGAGGAAGCCGGAGTACCCAGAGAAAACCCACACTGACACAGGAAGAACATGCAAACATTTATTCTAAATATCATTTGCCCTATCAGGTGTAGCCAACATGGTGCTCAGGAGGGTGTGGTTGCCTGCAGGGCACATTCTAAAAATAACTGCGGTCAAGCCAGGCCAGCTGTTAGGATTTTTTTTTTTTTGTTCCCAATTGCTAAAAATTAGTTGGTGCTTCTTCACATGTTTTGCCAGACATTTGGCCATTACTTCTCTCTTCCTTTCATTTTCTTGTTTTCTCTGTACCCTGACTTTTCTTTTAGGAGGCGCTGACTTTCCCTTGGCCTTGGGCTCGGGTCATTTGTGTCCTTTGACCCAGGGTCAAGCCAGCCATCACTCACATCTCTGGAGTCACATCAGCCAACGTTGTAATTTCACTGCACCCATAATCTGATATTTATGGTAAATGCTAACAAAGGGTATACAATGCCAAGGTTGGTAAAAAAATAAATTAAAAAAAATGCTGGCCATCAAAACACTGGTTGACCAGGAACATTCCAAAACTTCCCGGTGGCCTGTCTGCACCTTGACGCAGGATTCACACTGGTGCCACTTTTTGCCAATAGATTTTATTATAAGCCAAGCTTTGGTGTCACTGTATCCAAATGTGACGATTTATGTTTGGATTTGTATAAAAAGTACACACTTCACCTCCAAATACACAATACAGTATATCCAAATATACGTTTTCAATTTATAAGAAGCATTTACTCATAAAACAACTAGAGTGAGGTGCATGAATGCCACATACCAAAAAAAGTATTTTAAAATATTTATACAGCTAACAGGGCAGTGGCAGCCAAAACTAATTGTTCTGAATTATTGTGGAAGAGGCTCAAAATGCAGCGCCTCTAACAGACACTAGGTGTTGCCTCAAAGACAACACAGATGGTATTGAGTCAACAAGGAAGAAAAATCACAGAAAAAAATCCTCTTTTAGACACTTTTTATTTTACAAACGATGTCAGTGCTTAAAAACTTAAATCGCCTTTGCTTATGTATAACTGAGAAATGTTTAATTTAGGTTTTAAAGAGTACACATATATGGTATGATCACATGACCATACTTCGGATACCAAGTCGAGCTACAAACTAAGATTAATTTGGATAATTTTACCCCAGACTCTGGTGTCAGGCACACCCAAGGATTTAAGATCCATTCCCAGTAAAACTATCCCAGCTGTCATCTCTGTCTTCCCCCCCGACACCATTGAGTTGTTGCTCTTCCTTATTGCATAACATATCTTGTCTCAAAGTCTAAATCTGCAGTCCCACCTCTGTGACCTGGCTAGTCGTAGCGTTAGCACCGTGAGCGCTCTGCTGCCAAAAGTGGGACAGACACATTGAAGTGAAACCAGGGTGCCCATCTCCGCTACAAGAAATTACTGAAGAAACACTGGTGTGCTCAGTGATCTAGATTCAGGGAGCACGCTACATTACACTCTGCACTCAGGCTCCCCCTCTTCCAATCCTCTGCTTTTTCAGCCCAGTTCCTCCGCTCCTCCTCCCCTCGTCTCTCATCTGTGGCCTTCAGTCACATTAATCAAACTGAGCAGAAAAACTGATGTTACTGTAAAATCAAGAACTGTGCAGTCAGCACAAGTTATATTTAACTGGAGTTCTGAAGTGGTTTTAAGATGTGGTGGATAAATTTGGGGTGTTGTACTGGATCCTAACGGGGGCAGTGATAGCCTAGAGGAGGACAATCAGGCTCAGGACTGGAGGCTTGAGGGTTATGAATTCCCAGATTATCTGGAAGAGTTGGCAGAGAGCAGCAAACGCTTATCCAAATAACTGCCGGGGTGCTCTTGAGCAAAGAATTTTACCTTTAATATCTCTTGGCTCAGGCTACTTGCTGACAGCAGATGACTGTGGATGTATCGATCAGTGCTGAGGTATCTTTGGATGTATGAGTGGGCGGAGGGATGATGTTAGATCAGAGAAAGCATCGACTTCTGATAAACTTTAAGGTGGAATTTTAAACCTTCATCTGAAAATGGCCTGTAAAAGATCAGACATGCTGAAATAATTTTTTTTACACCTCCGCACCGGCAACAGTTGTAGCTGGAGTCATTATGTTTTCGAGTCGTGCGCCCGTTGGTCTGTCCAATTCTTAGGAGCATGCTATCTCAAGAATGCCTTGAGGGAATTTTTTATAATCTCTCAAATTTGGCACAAACGTCTACGCGGATTTAAGGATGAAATTATTCAAAGGTCTTCTTCAAAGGTCACTGTGACATTTTTGGCCAGCGTTCAGCAAATTTTACTATAAAAACAGCCCAAAAAAATCAGTATGGAGCCAAAAACATATTTGAGCCTTATGTAGAGAAAATCAGGTCGGCCGAGTCAGTGATCTCTCCAAAATCCCGTCTTAAAACATATTTTTATCAGACAGCCTTTCCTGATTTTGCTTGAGTTTTAAGGCCATTTAACCCTTTAAAACCTGAGCAAATTGGAATGATTTCTTTCAAAAACAGGGGAAGAAGGCAATGAATAACAAAAGAAGATATGACCCAAAAATTTGCAAGAAATTAGAAAAATGAGAAATTAGAAAATTAAAAACAAGAAAATTACCCACAAAAGTGCTTAAAAATTACAATAATTCTGTACCATAATTGTAAATATGTAATAGTAATTACATATTTTTTTTGGTCATAACTCAAGAATTCATACACTATGACAAAATTACATACACCTGTCTAGCAGGATAAAATGATGAAGGGATGGCTTTTTATATCTGAGAGGTCAAAGGTCAACTTCACCATATCATAATGTTATGCAAAAAAATACTTTTCTGGTCATTATTAAATGCTATAACTCAGGATGAATAGGTGACACTAATCTTGGGTGTCCACCTTGAAACTGTGCTGATTGTATTGATCTTCTGTGCTGCTGGCAGGGAAGATGTGTATGAAGCACCCATGTTTGTTGCATCAACATTCATATTTGAAGCATTGTCTGCTGTCATGGCTTCATGTAAGTCTGGAGAGACACGGAAGCCAGAGGCGCACAACTGTGAGCTGGTAATTTTAGCTTTAGTTTAGTTTACGTAAAGGGTCCAGTAGGGCCCAGAGGACTGCCAGATCTCGTCAGGATAGACCTGTGGATAATTGGACCAAAATGTGGTCTATCTTAACAGACTCAACGGAGGGTGAACACCAACACCAGCAGGAGCGGGAAATGCATTCAGACCTTTACTTGAGTAAAAGTAGAAATACTACAGTGTGAAATAGCCCCAGTATGACAAGAATTTTAATCTTACTTAACAGCAGGAGAAAACTAAAAGCTGTAAATATGCAGGAAATAGCCCATCTGAGAGCTACGTTATCATACTCTATATTCATGGATTATTGTTATTGATGCATTTTACTATTGCAGTTGGTTGGTTTCCTCAGAGGGGTGACTGGGCTCAGCCTTAGAGATAGGGTAAGGAGCTTGGACATGTGGAGGTAGCTCTGAATAGAGCTGCTGCTCCTTCACGTCAAAAGGGGTCAGTTGAGGTAGTTCAGCATCTGATCAGGATGCCTCTTGGGTGCTTCCCATTGGAGGTGTTCTGGGCACATCCCTCTGGTAGGAGGCCCCGGGGCAGACCCAGAATTACATATCTCGTCTGGCCCGGGAATGCCTTAGGTCCCTCAGGAGGAGCTGGAAAGCGTTGCTGGGGAGAGGGACGTCTGGGGTGTTTTGCTCTGCCTGCTGCCCCTGTGACCTTGCCCCGGATAAGCAAATGAAAATGGATGGATGGATATGTAATCAAACTTCTAACTTGTATTTTTACTTGTAAAGCAAATGTAGAATGAAGAATGTCTCTGTGAAATACAGTGAAGAAGAGGTAAAGCACAATAACCAGTGTTGTAATGGAGGGTATACGCAGGCTTACGGGATATACATCCCTGTTTTTTCTGGCCGTTTACAGTATACCCACCTATCGGACAAAAAAACATTGGAATACATAAGAGGAAATACCCGCACCTATCTCATCAACTACAACTACACCACTGGCAACAGCCTCACAATCGTACTGAAGTACAGTACCTGAGTGAATGTACTTGATCGATTTTCACCGCTGACTACCAGCAGCATGATGTACCACTAATAAATGAGCAGCCGCAGTTGAAAGATTTTCCCTGCATGTAATTTATCTTTCATAACACAGTTCAAAGTTCCCATCTCACTTCAAAAAACAAATGTTGTCCTGTGGTGATTATGACGCATCATGCAGTCAGAGCTGGTATTAGATATTTTGATGCACAGACCCGAGCCCTGCGGCAATACAACGTGATCATTACCTAACCCGATGAGACTGAATGATATTTCGGCTGGGCTGATGGACCTGTGGAGACCTGATGGCGACATTCGTGAAATTTGATTTAATGGATAAGTATTCTGTCTAGACATGTTCAAAGAGTCTATTCATTTCAGGTTTCAGCATGTGTTGTTGTTATTGCCAAATATGTTTGTTTGTTTTTGCATCTTTTCTGGAATTTTTTGCCTTTTTCTAAAATACTGTGAGTGCACACTTGCTTAGAGAGTTCTCCATCTATGTGAACTGACAGCCATGCTCTGGTAATCCTACCTTTCTACCTCTGGCTACTGTAACTTAAATGCAATCACTTGCTTCTCCCATGATTTTCCTGATGGTGCTCCCAGAGGAGGAGCACTAGTGAACTGTCCATAGTGCAAGAACCCCCATGCTATTAATGTCTCAGTCTCATCAGGGGGGTAAAAAAGTATTCGGAAAGTTCCGGTTCCCAAGGTTCTTTGCCGTGGGAAAGAGACTCATAAAGTCATTTGTATTCCCAAATATTTTGATAGCACTCTCAACAGAAACTGTTTGCTCATTGAAATGAATGTGTTGTTTCTGTTTGTTGATCTATAGACCATATCTTCTTTCTGAATGTGACAGCCATTGGGTCTCTGCAAGAGAATTAATACGATATAAAGTTTACACTGAAATCTAAAATTAAATTATCAAGCAGTGGTAAGATATTAAAGAATGTGAATGATAGCCACCACTAGTGAAGAAAATGTTGGCATTGTAAGTTTCTGCCAACTAGGAATATGTTACATTTGTACGTATCATACAAATCACATTAAGTAGAATTTATACTTGTGCATCAGCTCTATCCAGAGTCTACACCGTAGCCTACACACATGGCCTATGCCGTTATGAGCATTTATACTTATACTTTATACTGCAGTGGTGTATCTGTGTCACTCTGCAGTCACACCTCCAGAACATTAATCGGCAATGGGGATTCTGTGAAGTGCTATAAAGTTTGGTTGATTCAAAACACACCGAAAACACACTTCAAAACATGGCTTAAAAGAGACAGTTTCAAACACAAGTACACAAATTGGCTTCACTATAACTTGCAGCATTCACAGACAAAGCGTTTGTCTTTTGCTGGACACATTTTCCCCACAAATACAACATGCTAATGTTTTTAGCACAAGCCTATGGTATTTTACATTGTGTAAATTAGCCAAGTGGCTAGTGGATTTTTCCTCTACTCATATGAAACCAGGGACGACAGCAATATTTAAGAAAGGTAATGTTACAAAATTCTGTTTCATTACAAGTCACAAGGTTCACTGACAAAACAACTGTCTTATACTAAACATGTTTTTCATACAAATATAATATGCTAACGTTATTAGCACAAGCCTATGGCATTTTACATTGTATAATTTTGCTAAGTGACTAGCGGTGATTTCCTCTACTCATATGAAGGCAGGATAAATCACACACAAGACTTAAAATGCTATTTTTGTGGAGGCTTTACTGTCTTCTCAATTTATTGTTTCTTATCTGTGAAATTAAAGGAAATAAAAGCTTTGTTTCCACTGAGGGAAATGGTTTCAGCTTACAAAAATACACTGCGTTACCGCAACGTGTAGTTACATTTCTGGGGAGGTGTGCGTCAGGCTACGGCATAGGGTGCAACGTCGATTTGACACAGAAGTACAGATCCCACCTCGGTGTTTCTAAAGAGACTTAGTATAGCTGAGTTCGTCATCAGGAGGTAGAGGGTATGGTGGATACATACACAAGATGCCTACCAACAACCATTTGAGACCAACAAACAAAAACACCATTATTTCTCGTGAGTCATTGCTGTGTTTTCAGCTGGTCTTTAGCCATCAAACGTGGGTGTTTTTTAGCAACCTGTCTCTGTGTTGTTTTTTTTAACAGAGACATCGCTGAATTTAATGCCAGGATAGTGCCACAAGAAGCACATCCTGCCAAGATACAGCCACAAAAGCGTTTGGCTTTTTACCAAGACATTGCTAAGTTTCCAGCCAGGATTGTGTCACCAAAAGTGGGTGTTTGAAGCCAAAACATTATCTTCTCCTAACCATAACCAAATGGTTTTTGTACCTAAACATAACCACATGCTAACCACAGCATCGTTGAAATGTAAAGTTTCAACATGTCCACTAAAACACAAATTTCATATATCTGGTTTGCAGAAATGTACAGTCAACATTTATTGCGGCAACTGAGTTGAAAGACAGGGTCAAAAGGTCGAGCTGCTGTTCAGTAGACTTTAAGAAAATTGTGACTAAAGGCATTTAGGTTCCAGCTTCTCCAGTCTTTCTGCTACACTGTTCCTTGACTTTCAAAGGACATGACAAGAACTCGTGCAGTCAGCTGCAGTCTTGCAAGGGTTAAGAAGGCTTGAGAACAAGAGAGAGGTCAGTTGAGAGTCATTCAAACAAACATTTGAGCCACAAGTACACAAACAGCTCCGTAATGTTTGCATGCAGAGGGGCAAGTAGGCAGACTAGGTTGAGATTCCAGCACTGATATAACATTATTCATGTTACATGATGGTGGTATGTTTATGATGTGATAGGAATAACTTCAATCCAACCATTAAAACTTTAGCTTAATTTACATTAACTGCATTTATAAATGCATCTGTCTGTAAATATATTTTCCTATCTGACACCTGTAAAACAGGTGTCAAAGATTAAACTGAACAGTGTAGTCTCTTGATTGTCCATGTGCACTCTTACCCTGGAGAGTACACACACACACAGACACACAGACACACACAGGAACGCACACACGGGGGAATATCAGCTTTCACTACATCATAGTGTGTACGCTTGTCCTCTCATATACTGTATGCCTGCTCTTCTCTCCATCTGCCAAAGAAGCTTCACACAGACTCAACAATACAGTGCAGCGTTTCACAGATCTGATAACAGAGAGCGCAATAAAGCATGTTGGTACGGGGCACACGGTAACAAGATTGTGTTTTATTAATGACCAAGCCCGGTGATGCATAATGATAAACCAAAATCAAATATGATCAGAGTCTTAACTGAAATATTTATTAGCTGATCTAAAGTTTAGCTGACCCAGCTCTTCTACCTGCCTACTCCTCAGCTGTTACTAACTTTCTCAGACCCACAACATCGTGACATAAGCACAATGTCTTGAAGTCTGATTAATGCTACATGCAGGAAAACGAGAGCACAAATGGTTTCATAACTGGGAAAGGTTCAACAGAAAGAAAGTGGAAATAAGGATGTGAAGGCAGGTGGGCAGAAACAATTGGAAAAGCTATTGGAAATAAGGTCTGCACACCAGCCCTGTCTCCAGTGATACAGTTCATACATATCATTACATACCACCAAATATTGGGCCCTGTGCATGAGCAGTCACTGTAATTTTTTTATGATAGTTTGCTTTCTTTCCTTTTCCATTTATTTCTTTCTCTCTTTTCTTTTTTGGAATACAGATTTCCATTTCTTGGGTAAAGACATGAGCCTCATAGCAGTCACTCCCTCGGCTCTAGCTGTATGTACAGACAAATCTCAGCACAGAGGTGGACTACACTATTTTATTATTTATTGATCATTTAGAAATGAAAAAAACTGCAAACAAAATCAAACTTTTATCCCAGGCTTTATGATAGCCCCCTTCCATTGGGCCCCTCACTGCAACGCCCCTGCATGTCAGTGTTTTAAAAGTGACGTAGAATATGACCTGACTTTGTCAGTGGGAGGTGGAACGCATGGTGAATGGCGTGAAACCTTGGCGGTACCTGTCAAACTGCAGACCACTTTTCGAGACCAACATAACTACAAAATTTGTTGTTTTAGCAACTCATTGCTCTGTTTCTGGCAGATTCTTGGGCACCAAATGTGGGTGTTTTGTCGTGACCCATTGCTGTTTTTCCAGGGGGCACAGTGCCACGAAAAAGTTGTCATTTTATTCTGAGACATTGCTTTGTATTTATCAGGGATATTAAAGCCAAAATATGATGTTTTCTAAACCATAACAAAGTGTTTTTGAGCCTAAACCTAACCATGTTAACCAGCTTTGTTGAAATGTAAAGTTTCAACGTATCTGCAACATATTAGCTTGCAAATGTAACGTTTCCATGGTTTGCTTCAAGTCCCACATTAACAAGGCGACGAAAACATAATTTTCCACTTCAGAAACATGGCCAAGGTACAACCATTTCTAAATTGATTCATGCCTTTATTTCAAGGCAACTTGACTACTGTAATGCACTTTTTACTGGCTTCCAAAAGACACCACTGAGAGACTTCAGCTCATTCAAAACTCTGCAGCTCGGCTATTAATAAGAACCAAGAGGAGAGAGCACGTCAGGCCAGTCTGAGCTGCTCTGCATTGACTTCCTGTTGCATTTAGAATTGATTTTAAGCTCCTCCTCCTTGTCTACAAAGCCTTTATTGGGCTGGGATCAAGCTACATTGCTAACTCCCTTGTTAACTATTTGCCTCCAAGAACACTGCGATCATCTGCTGCTGGTTTATTGGAGGCTCCCAGCAGCAGCCGGAAGAAGATCGGGTATGCAGCCTTTGTCAATTACACCCCAAAGCTATGGAACATGCTACCTATAGAAATCAGGGAAGGTAGCTCGCCAAGTATTTTTAAAAGAAAGCTAAAAACGTATCTGTTCACTTTAGCCTTTAACTAGCTCTGACTTCCTGATACAGGTCTGAAACTTTTTCTTTTCACGCTTCTACTTTCTGTTTAAGCTTCTTCCTGCTTCAACTCTTTTAAAATCATGCTTAATTTTAAGATTTATAGTTTTACAATTCTATGTTTTGGTGAATTAGTTCTGTTTTATATTTGCAGAAGCGTAAAATGCCAACATTTTTTCAAAGACTGGGTTGTGTACACTGACTATGAACCACACATTTCTTTATACAGACTCCATTTTGATATCAATTGAATATGTCTCACGTTAAAATGCTTTAAAAGAGGTATTACCTAAGATCTCTAAATCCAGTCATATTGCATTTAGTTTCCAAGTTGAAACAAATGTTTTTCTCTTTTAATCTCTAGCTCCCTAAAATCACTTACTGATTAAATTTTAATGTGACTAAGAGTGAAAGTGGTGTGTTCTTTTCATACCATAGGCACATGATCCTATCAATGGCAAAAGAAAGTCATCTTTATTTTATTAACATCCACAGCTCTCTATTCCAGAGTCTCTGCTCATTTCACTACATTTGGTGAGGCGAATGATAGTCACACTCCAGATCTCCCTCTTCAGCAGTTTGCCAACTGCCATGACTCCTCTCTCCGGCACTCAGTTAAGTGTCTCAGTGGGTTTCAAAAGACTCTTCCTCCCTCTTTCTGCTCACTGTACTCTCTCTGAATAAGTGGCTGAATTTGTGCAACTATCTACTTATTGATGGAGCTTCAGAGTCGCGCTGAGACCGCTGTGCGCGTGTGTGTCTGCGTTTTGTGTGTCTACTGCCCCATTATTCAAGAAGCTTATTGATCGGAGGGTGTTTGGTTTCTCGGCGGCTCCTAAGCGGTGCGCCGGTTTCCATGGTAACCTAACAGGCTGGCCGCGAAGCACCGGCCTTGGCTGTGATCAATGTTGCTGGAGAGACTTGCAAACGGCCATTCACACACATACGTGCACGCACACAAACATACACACAGCCTAAAGACCAGACAATGAGAGGTTTTATATGTACTACTTTCTGTTTCCAGTGTTGCCCAGAGATTCCCTCTTTCTTCAACACTACTAGAAGTACATTTAGAAAACAGAGTATCCTTTTACAGTGGCCTCACTCCATTTCATCAAACTAAATAGGCTATTAACTTGACAGAAAGTACTGTACAGTAAACACAGTAGCTTGCTTTACAGGAAATACATCCCCTCAGATCTGCTATGGTATCATTTTGTGATGAAGTATTAGATAACGTTTATTACCAGTCGTCATGAGCTTCATAGGGGTGCTTCAACTTCCTGTTCATGTTTCTTACTTGTCTACCAGACTCACCACAATCTTCTTTTATTAGCATCTCTGTCTCTTTTCAGCTTTCAGGGTAAATGAGAAAGTTCAAGCAGCTTTCAGCATTTACATCAAGTGTTGGGAAAGATATATAAAATGGAAATGGAATTGACATTTGACATGTGCACACAAGCAAGCTGGCCAGTCTGTGACCTATGCAAACTAACTGGATAAACAAAAAATTGATGGATGGACAGCAGTTTTAAGTGTGGATCTAATGGACATTAATAAAAAAGTCAAACACTGTCACAAAAATTAATAGACCGTAAAAACAATGGACATAGCTACAGT
>JAPZEB010000011.1:4345056-4358376 GCA_029783705.1 Chaetodon striatus | reverse complement strand
ACAGGGTCACGTCGGGTCCCGTCGGGCGCCCACAGTAGACCAGATGACAGGGTACAGAGCCAAAATAACAAACGCTCCCAACCAACATTTATTTGAATTGAGAAACTTGTGTCAAATATTGCTATTTGATAAAAATGCGATTAATCGCGATTAATTAATTACAAAGCCTCTAATTGATTAGATTTTTTTTTTTTAATCGTGTCCCACCACAAGTAAAAACTTTAAAGAGGTTTTGGTTGCATGAAACATAGCTTGTTGCAAACTTAGAAATACAGTATGTATACCTTTAAAAAATATGCTTAAAATAAGAAAATATTGAATAAGGCATTTTTACTATTGTCGTGCACTAAAAGACCAGGCGAAGGCCAAACTTTAAAGAACTGCAGCGGATAAAAACGTCAGCACTTCTGAGTCCATATCTGCAGAGACTTGTCTATGTGCATTAGTTTAGAAACAATATAAGAACACAAAGAAGCTTTAGCTGAGCGCTGAATATCGACAAATTTTTGATTTATTCCGTGCTCTCAGCTGCCGAGTGGCTTTACGGGACAGACACTCTCCAGCTGCAGTTATTTATTATACACTTTTTCTCTCGGAGTAATGCAGTGGCTGTTATGTCAGTGTGTGTTTGTGTGAGTGTGTGTGAATGTGTGTGTGTTACATGCTTCTGTATTCCCCAAAGAGTCGGCCAGGACTGCTGCTGCTGTTTCTCCTTATAAGGATGTCTGCTTGTGGAAGGAGGGATGGAGAAAAAAGAGAAAGACGGAGGACGGGAGTTATGGAGGAAGAGGAGGAATGAAGAGTGTGAGAAAGAAATGGATAGACGGAAGGGGGACAGGTGGGAGATGATGAGGAATGGGGGCCATGGAAAGAGGGGATGAGGGGAGGAAGATTAGCAAGGACGGGGGTCAGGAGGGATGAGAAGAATGATGAGAAAACTGGAGGAGTGAGGGTTTAAAATGAAGAAGACAGAGGAAGTAAGGAGGGATGTAGGGCAGAGATGCACCATGGGAGGTATGTACTGTAGGAAAGGAACGTGATATAAGGAGGTAGGGATGCAGCAAAGTTGCGGGGAATAGAGTTGGAAAGAAAGAAAAGAGGAGAAGAGAGAAAAAGTTATGACTGTAGAAAGCAGGGCAGGGATGCAGCAAAGGATAGAGAGAACAAGAGGAGGATAAGATTAAGGAATGTAAGAGAGGATGGAGGTGAAGAACAAAGAAAATAGATGCAGTCGTAGGAAAAGAGTGAAAGAAGTAAGAAAATAAAGTAAAAGGTGTATGAAAGGAGACGGAAGAAGAATAGATGAAACCCAGGTGAACCTGGAGAGTTAAAATAGGGAGAAAGAAAATTGGGACGCAGTTAACAGTGACCCATTTACACACACTCCTCTTTTGTCTGTGTGTGTGTGAGTGTGTGTGAAGGTGTGTCTTGCCTTTTAAAGAGGTGTTTTTGCAGTTTGTATTTAGAAAGATGTTCATCTACATACATCAATTCACAAAGTGACACAATCCTCCTTTTTTCCTCTATCCCGCTCCTGTTTTTCTGAAGCAGGAGCCTCTATTGATGTCGCTTTGAAAGGCGCTGGAATAAATGTATGACCAGAGTGACCAGAAATAGAACCTGAAGAGTCAGCTGTAGGATTGTTTTCTGTGTGGGCGGCATCACTGCATGCAGCCGCGTAGAATTTTAATAAAAGATCTGAATATCTTAAAATGACGAGTAGCACGCAATGTCCAGGTTTTGGGCATTTGGTCTCTTTAATTATAATGAGAGGAATTTATCGCATGACCCCATCGCATGAGAAATGTATGTGTGTCGCATAGCAGTAGCTCTTTGCAGCAGCAGTACTTTAAACTAAACAACATATGGGTGAAGGCTGGGGTGCTGGGAGGAGTTTGTTATATCATAATGCAGTGGCACCAGTCGGACAGTGAGTTCTGTCCCGATACATGGCAACAAGGTTTCTTTTTCAGGTGTTGTCATTTTCATGTCCTGCATTTGTGGTTTAGGAATACTATTTTTGATATTCGTGTCCGAAAACACACTCGGTATTCTGTGCTTCAGAGTTTAGAATTAATTGTGTGACTGTGGGAAGCAGATTTCCAAGTGAGCCAATAGCAAAGCCAAGCCATGGCAAATTAATTAGTTTGTATATTACATTATTGACCATTTTTTAAAAGAAATTTGCCAAAATTAAAATCACCAAAGGCAAAAACATAAATATTTATTTAATGAAAGAGATACAACTAAAAGTGTTAAAGTCGACATATTATTCATTTTCAGGTTCATACTTGTATTTTGAGTATCTACCACAACCTGTCTACATGCTTCATTCTAAAAAGAAAAAAAAAAAAAAGGTCAGTGTTTCTGGGTTTTCCATTGCAACCAGGATATAACTGAAACAGAAAATTCAGTAAAAATTAGCCTTAAATTTAGATGTTGATTATATGTGAAATCCATCTGCTCAATTAAAGATACTAAATATAACTGTAACAGAGTACAGTAGTACTGTTAACTGGGAAAAATAAAAGCTTCTAAACCAAAATTGGACATGTCCCAGCAGGAATATGATCCAAAATCAGGATCAGAAATTTCCCTGACATTAGCATGTAGCTACATGTAGCAGTGTACATGCAGCTGGGGAATGACTGTAATAAAGTATAGCAGCAATTTGTACCATGAAAAATCACCAAATAAAAACGTCGTAACCTAAATCCTCACAACGGGACATGATCCAGTAGGAATATGATCCAAAATCAGGGAAAAACTAGCAATATCGGCAACCAAGATTTTACCTGATGTTAGCATAGCTACATGTAACAGTGTACTTTCAGCCGAGGGGAGACTGCAATGGAGTAAAACAGTACTTTCTATCTTGAAAAATCGCCAATAAAAGCTTCTATACACAAAACCTTCACAACTGGACATGATCCAGCAGGAATATGATCCAAAATCTGGGAGAAGTTGATGTTATCGGCAACCAAGATGACATGTTTCCCTGATGTTAGCATGTAGTTATGTAGCCATGTATTTGCATGGCAAGGAAAATTATCCAAAAAATCTTAAGAAAATTAAATGTTTCCTTGACATTAGCATGTAGCTAAATGTAGCAGTCTACTTGCAGCGGAGTGAAGACCGTAATGAAGTATAACCGTACTTTCTATCCTGAAAAATATCCAATAGCAGTTTCTAAACGAAGATCTTTACTATGACGGAAATTAGGGTGAAATTAGCAACATCAGCATCGAAGATTGAATATTTACCGATGTTAGCATGTGGCTACATGTAGCAGTGTACTTGCAGCTGGGGAAAGACTGTAATGGACTAAAGTGGCACTTTGCATCGTGAAATTTACCAATAAAGCTGCTAAACCAAATTTTCACCACCGGACATGTTCCAGCAGGAATATGATCGGAAATTAGGGTGAAATTATCAATATCAGCATTTTCCTGCTGTTAGCATGTAGCTACATGTAGCTGTGTACTTGCAGCCAGGGAATGATATTAACGCAGTATTGTAGCACTTTCAGCCATGTTTCTACTTTCTACTGTCTTAACCTAAGTCTTCACAACCGGACATGTTCAAATAGGAAATGATCCAAAATCTGGGAGAAATTTACATAATTGAAAACCAAGATTCAATTTCTCCTTGACATTAGCATGTAGCTACATGTAGCAGTCTACTTTTAGCCAGGGAGAGACTGTAATGGACTACAGTGGCAGTAACAACATCAGCAACCAAGATTAGTTGTTTCCCTGGTGTTAGCATGTAGCTACATGTAGCAGTGTAGGCTATGTAATGTAAACATGCCTGCAGCAGATGACCGCATGAATAAATTTGTCAAGATCTGACGTCAGCTTGTCTTTAAAGTAGAAAAAAATGTTGGACACATAGTATTCAGAAGCGTCTGAGGTTTTTGCTCACAGGGAGTACTTCTACAAATGTTTCCTCCTTATTTGGCCTTGTTTAAGAGGAACATCCGACACTGTAACATACATGACAGAAATAAGGAAAGGCATATTAGGTCCCCTTTAATGTCCCATTTCCCGCTGTCTCATTTCAGCTTTTAAATATGACCAATTACTCCTCTGCTTCCTTTTCCTGACTTCTGCAATTTTACTTTGCTCTTCCTCTTTCTCTCCCTCATTCCCTTTTCTCTCTCCGTCTCTTCTCACACCCCCCTTTACCTTCATGCCATCACTTCTCCTTACCTCCCCTTCCTCTTCTCTCCCTCCCTCTCAGCTGCTCCACCCAGCTGTTTAATCACACATGGCTCATGCCTAAAAAAGAGAGAGAGAGAGGGAGGGATGGAAGGAGGGGACAAATGGGAGGAGAGACCAGGGAGTGCAAAAGAAAGAGTGGGTGATAGAGTCAGAGAGAGAGATTGAATATGCGAGCAGCGGGCTGAGTGTGAGGCACATGGCCAGTGAATGAGAGATCTTTGCTTCCACTCAGTGCGAGCTCCTCTTCTCCCGCTGTCTCCTGTCTCTGGTTGGATTACTGCTGAGGAAGGACCTCGTCTGGATACTCCTCCTCTTCTCCTTCTCTTCTCCCTCTCTCCTCTACTTCCCTCCCCTCTCTGCCTCTCTACCTCTCGCTGAGGGACTCCAGCTCTCAGTCTTCCCAGATCTCACGTCTCTTTCTCCTTTCACCCTCCTCTCCCCCCTGCTTCCCCCCCTCAGGATGTCGTGTGAGGAGGCTCAGCTCCACAAAGAGAGGCTGCAGGCCTTGGCGGTAAGTCACAGTGTGTTTAAACTGTGTGTTTTTCGCCTCGCTCGTCCCTCTTTAGGTTTCTTTGACCTTCTGTCTGTTTGTTTTGCTGTCTGTTTGTGAGCGCTTTCATGGCCGCCCTGTCTCACCTTGACTTCAACTCTTTCTGTCATTCACAGTACAATATCTCGCCTGACTGTCTGGCACCTCAGAGTTCCTGCAACTCCGCTAGTCTCTCTGTCTCTTCTATTCACTCTCACTCTCTGTCATGCTCCCTCTGCCGAGTCACATTTTTCATTCATGTTGCACTCAAACACATGCAGAGGGTGTCTCTTTGCTCCATGACAATGTTCACAGTTACTGAACTTTGACTGACTAACAGTAGAGGTGCGAAACATCATGGTGACCTCTTGGCTGACCTCATATCTTCTTAGCTTTTTAAGCCAATTACCTTTAGAATATCAACTTATATGAACAGAAGCTGGAGATAAATTGGCTCCAATTCCAAATACGAGAGACATCCGGTGTACAATGTGTATTCCTTTATTACCATTTACCATGCTAATTAACAGTCATTCACTTAAGCTTGTATTGTGGGAGGCTAAACGCTAACCCAAGGTGACGAAAGCTAAAATTAACATTGTTCGCTACGTCATTTTATTCTGATAAACACGATTGCGTTATCGCAGCTGCTAGTTGTTAAATTAAAAGAAGGAAATAACCTCAATACACAGCATGACATCATAGCCCCCACACCCATTTTCGTCACTCAAAACAAAGTGATTTTTGTTGCACCAATTGCAATGTGCTTTCCTCTCTCACTGTCCTTCTGCCCCGCGCTGCTGCTGTTCGTGTCAGCTTTCATCTTCTTCCATGAAACCAACTCAGAGGAAAGTTGGTGGAAAAACCAGCCCTGTTTTTTTTTTTTTTTTCTTTTTGGCCAGATGTCTGAGGTTTTTAGGTGTACGCGCTTTCCAAGGTAGAATGATCTCAGCTGCGAGGTGGTCCAGAATACGTTTGGAGACTCTCCGTTATGTTTCACGATCACGGGGGCATCTGTTGGAAGTGTTTGGCTCGGAGCTGATAGGACTTCAGAGCAACAGTTAGACCAGGATTCACTGCCTGGGACTAAATTTGGCGCCAGCGAGTAACCACAGCATACCACACACACTCACAGAGGCACAGGAACACACACACACACACACACACATTCATGCACACAAGTGGGGTGAACAGCAGCAGCAGCAGCAGATGGAGAAACTATTTTGGCCACGTTGAGACATGGCAGCCATACCAGGTTGCATGTACTTAAACCAGTCAGGCACTTAAGTAAAGACGAGAGTGGAAAGTTCTCACACACTTTGAGCAGAGAGGAACAAGCGTTTCTGTTTCTTGCATCATTCTTACATTTGGCAAAACACTACAAAGTCATTAAGTTATCATGTAAATGAGTTTTGGTGTGGTGCACGGGGCCAAGAATGACAACAAATGTTGCAGAAAGTTCTGGTGGCAGCTGTCGTAAACACTACAAAGAACGCTCTATGTAGTCTAGCTCTGTAGGTCCTACTGGAAGTGCCAAGAGCTTTGACTTAAAGTAGAGTCAGCTGTTGAATACGAGTAAATCATTTGAGCCTGTTTGTCTCCTTCAAATGAGCATCTGTCTTGTCTCAGCTGTGTGTGTGAACACTATATCAAAGACAATAAGGGCACTAATAGCTTTCAAGCCCTACCAGGCACTTAAATAGAGAAGGGTTACTATTACACTAATAGTGCTAACAACTCTCCGAGGCAGCTAAGCACTCTGTAAGCCACAGATTCAGCCAAACAGTGCAGGAACAGTGTAAATACAGGAGCTGGACTAACATTCCCAAAGCGTCTCAAAGAGAAGGGGAAGGATTTAATAAAACCTCTTCTGATTGTCAATGAGGAGCAAGCACTTTTGAAACCAGTGGCAGTTTCAGCACAAAGCTAAAACTGCCCCAGATTAGATTACATCGTCTTCAACAAAGATGAAGTCAAGCAAAAATGTATGATATTTCTATAGTATTTTTTTCTGTCTGACTGAATAAGTATTACCAAACCCCTGCAGCGAAGCGTACAGGGGATGCACTCCCACTCACACTGTCTCGGGTCTGCAGCTGACATGCTAATGATTTCATCAATAATTGATACTCTGAGACCCCATCAATACTTTAGCAGATCTCGAGCCAAATTGGAAGCTTCCGCTAAAATCAGAGCCAAGTGTCATCTCTGTGTCTGAGCCGTCTGAGCAAACAGCTACTGAATCTGACACTGATTTCAATAAACATCACCTCATAAGGACGTTGAATTTGAGCTCCTTGCTATGCTTTATCTTTTGAACTGGACCAAAAGAGGTCACTGTCAGGTAGCAGACAGCTGTCATTATAATGTTAATTTGCCAAAGAGACGGGTCTATGTGCTGTGTGGCTCATGAATAAAGCATGGAAGTAATAGCTGTGAATCATCAGACCTTAGTAGAAAGAACAGCATACCTACCCGCTCAATCACAACATTTGGAGTGAGTTAGTGTAGTAGGAAATTACAGAGTTCATTGACTAGGATTTTTCTTTACAAATCTCAATAGGCATCGTAAAATTATGTGTTTGAAGTTTCATACTGTATTTCTGTCTTGTGATTTCATTCCCATATGTAGCTTTTTTGTGTAAATACTTTTCTATATCTCATTAATTATTGAAGGACCAAGAGTGCATTGAACCCTGAGTGGCATCTTTCCCCTCCTACACGGTTTTTTACAGCAGTTTTACAGCTGCATTTTTTTTTCTCGCACCATATAATGTGTTAAACTTAAAGGGGAACTCCAGTATTTTCCACCCTGGACCCTATTTTCCCATGTTATTGTGTGTAAGTGACTCGTGGGAACAGCAATTTTTAAAATTGGTCCATTACTAAGAGAGAGGGGGCTGCAGCCTACAGCATGCAGCAGAGAAAGAGGCTAGTTTATCAAGTCTTGTTCTGAAATTTGCCTGACTTTTTCACATTGTTGGAATCAGCTAACATTGAAAATCTTTTAGGTGAGATACATTTTATGTACTCCAACAGAAAAAACTATTACCAGCAGGCCTTTCTCCAACTCTCACTCGTGTTTTTACTATTTTCCTCCCACAACAAATCACCTCTCGTGAGAATTCAAAACAAGACTTGGACACATTTATCCTGGCTTAATACAAGCAGTGGAAATCTCCCCTTGTCGCTAGGCTAATTTATACAATGTGAAATGCCATAGGCTTGTGCTAATAACTTTAGCATATTATGTTTGTTGGGGAATGTGTTTAGTATAAGACAGTTGCTTTGTCAGTGAACCTTGTGAGTTGTGATGGAGTCGAATTTTGTAACATTACCTTTGTTGAATGTTGCTGTTGTTCATGGTTTCATATGTGTAGAGAGAAGTCTGCTAGCTGCTAGGCTAATTTATACAATGTAAAATGCCATAGGCTTGTGCTAATATCATTAGCATGTTGTACTTGTGGGGAAAATGTGTCCAGATAAAGATAATTGCTTTATTTAACTGCGAGTTAAAGTGAAGCTAATTTGTGTACTTGTGTTTGAAATTGTCGCTGTTAAGCCACGTTTAATGTGTGTTTAATGTGTGTTTTGAATCAACTAAACTTGACAGAAACTCCGCTGCTGACTAGTGTTTTGGAGGTGTAACTGCAGAGTGACACAGACACACCACTGCACAAGTATGAATGCTCACAACAGCGTAGGCCATATGCGTAGGCTACGTTGTAGGGACTGCATGGAGCTGACACACAGGTGGCAAAAATGACCACTTTCAATGGGCATATATATCGATAGGGGACACCTGCGCCAAGTGGTTACACTGCAGCCCTCTTTCTCAATACTGGACCAATTTAAAAAATTGTTGTTCCCATGAGTCACCTAGACACAAAAACATGGTAAAATAGGGTCCACATTAAAAAATACCCATTTAGAGTTACCCTTTAACTAGACCAAACTTAAAATGAATGAGATGGTTCCCTTTTGAGCTTTGTGAGAGTTACTACCATCCAGACTGAAAAATGTATCCCTGACTGGTTTGTTTCCTGTAAAATACAATCACTAAGAGCATTAATCATTTGGTACAACAAAGGGTGGGACATATGCCAGTGTTTAATCTAAGAGTTGATTAGTCAATGGGCTCATTTGTCCGCCACACAACCAAACAGACAAAGATTCCCACAGTCTGATAGTGATTACGGCCTGTCAGCCGCCAGCAGTGCAGAATTCCATGGTTACTAATTGGTCAGATTAGGGAACAGTTGTGATGTCATGTTGTTAAATCCAGACCTGTAATTGGTATATTATTAACATGTAATTACAGCCGTTGGACGGCCTGGTCAGGATTCCCCAAAAAACGTGTGTGTGCATATGTATGTGGGTCTGTGTGTGCGCATGTGTGTTTATGTCTGTGTGTTTTCTGTAAATTTGTGTGTTCACCAAAACCCTGCGTGTGGTTTTTGGCTCAGCCAATGAACGGCGAGCGCTTCAGCTTTCTAATTAGCTGTTGCCCATGTGGCCCGCCGACCGCAAACGGCATGGCAAGATACATATACAAAAGCGTATGTGCGTGTGTGCATGTACTCATTCACTGAGTTCTCTGTAGTGTGTCTGATATGTTTACACAGATGACCTCAGCCCTTTGGACTCTTTGCTACCCCCCAACACACACACACACACACACACACACACACACATTGAAACACACACAAGGCCACAGATCGTCTGGGGCCAAGTCTAAGGGGAATTAGGAAGTGGTGCATGAGGAGTGACATGACGGTGGTGTGTGTGTGTTTGTGGCAAAGACAGAGAGTGAGGAAATGACAGCTGTTGGCACTTGGAAGACAGTCGTGGATCCAGAGATATTTCATTGCAAAAAGATCAGCTCAAAATCTAAATCTCAGTGCCTATTCTCTCTCCTGCTGGTTTATGGGTATTTATAACAATCCCCCAAGACTAATACGTCGTTATGAATTGTTTTTGTCTCCAGGTTGATGTCTTAGGATGATCTCTGTGAAGTAATCCGTGTAGCTCAGGGTCATTCTGGAAGCTGGTCAGTGCTCTGGATCCACTTAGTGAGGTCTAACAGAGGGAAGTGAGTGGGGCAGGGTGAAGGTGAGGGGGATGCTATAGCTAGACCTTGGCATGCTGAGATTTGTGACTGTGGCATGCAGTGGAGGGTCTGGTAATGGGCTGTGTTGAGAGAGGTAAATAGAGTAGGGGGCTGGGCTGCCTGCAGGCATGTGTTGTTTCAGTTTGTGCAGTTTACTCATAGATCGACATATTGGCAGCATTGAACCCTTGAAAACAATATGGAGAATATTGATTTAGATTACCAAACTGTGGTCAGTGTGGGTTTCTGCTAACAGCTTTAGGCTGCGATCATATTTTGAACACACTTATACCTTTATCTTAAACTTTAAAGCCTTGTTTCCACCAAGCAGTCCGGCTCAGTTCAGTTTAGCACATTGATCAGATAGTAAAAGATGGAGCTAGAATCAATGCAGTTTGTAGGCGGTTTCTCCATTGCATTTAAGCTATCACATCTGAATCATGTGGCTCAGGTCTGAGATTTAATTCTCTGCCAGAACCCACTTGAGCCCAATCTGACCTGCTGGGTTCGGGCCAGGCTGTAATTTCTCAAAATTCCCACAGGTTTGAATTGGGTTGGGTTCGCAAAATAGTGTCTCAAATGTCTGTTACCACACTGAAAAGGCTTTAGTTGACTTTAGCTTGTAATAAATGTTTTAACATTTAAAAAAAATATAGTTTTTTTACAGTCTAAGTACAGGTTCTTAATCAGCTCAGGCCCAAAACTACTGCCAAGGTTCAGACTCGGGTCGCTCTTGGACAGAATACATGCCGGTTCATATAGAGTAGCGCCAGATCATAGCTCTAACTCAGGTTCAGTGGCACCGACTTTAGCTTCGAGTTGAGCATACCTGTTTCTGTACCACTACTGCGAGTGCACACAGTATGCTAATATAAAATAATTTAAACATTCTGAATGCCTTAAAGCAAAGGAGCAGTTCTTACAGCTCTGCTGTTAATGGTTTGTTACATATTAGCTTTTAACTTTCTGTCCTTTGCTTTAATTTGCAGCAGTTTATCCCAACTACAGCAGGTAATGGAAATTGGATACCATGCTGCAAAGTCTGGAGCCTTTAATTTCATTTTTTGACTGCCAAGGGGTGGCATCAATGGCTGTAGAGATCAAAATGCCTCTGAAAGCATTTGGATAGACGAATAACTAGTCCAAACAACATAACATTGCAAGTATGTTGAGCAATAGACAAAAGACTACAACATGCAGAGATAAGCTGACATTGCAGCATCAATATGTCTTTGATTCAACAGAAAGTTCCTCATCAGTTGCACTCGTCTTGGTTGTTTTCGAACATCCCTCAATGGCGCTTCTCTTCCATAATCTAGGTTTATACCGTCCTCAAAGCAAAGGTGTACGAGCCAAAAATGACATCATTACATGTTTTGCATTAAGCATGAACATTCTGCAAAGGTGCTAGTCAACGTATCAAACCTGCCCCATATTAGATAAACGATTAGGACTGGGCTGAAGTGGGCAAGGTCTGCTTAAAATCTGTCTGAAGGGGAAGAAGACCAGACACATCTGCCAGAGCAAATAAAACTCGCAGGTTCGTCTGGTTCCCAGGCTAGCAAACTGTTAGAGGACTGTTTGTCCAATTGTCAGTTATTTGCTCGCAATCAGACACATGTTTGACTGAATCAGACACATCCCTGTAATGGTGTTCATATGCTTTGTCTTAGGTGAGACTGCACAGCTTTCCAGCCCTTCTCAAGTGCAGCTGATATCAAATCTTTCTCGCCTATATAACAGATGTTTGCAATCTTTTTAGCTTTGTTTAGTGAACAAGGGATCTTGCTTTTTGGTCCAGTTAGCTGAAAAGACAAAAGGGGTTGTCAGACGGCCCCTGTGTGCTCCATTAAAGTGGAAATACTCTGTATGCAGACTATGACACAGCTGTGGGTTTATGATATGTCACAGGAGTCACTGCATCATTTTCAGTGTATATTAAGGTCTCACTGCCTGTATATGATTGCTCAATCGACTTCCTGAATTAGTGTCTTAGGTTTTGAATATTTGGCTGAGTGGGTGTTGCCGCCTACCAGCAAAGCAGATTGGATCCTGGAGAGGCAGGAGTGGAGAGGTGGCTAGGGGAGGCTTGGTTTATAGACTTCAGCACTTTATGGGTGTGGGGAGTGTGCTTTGGGCAAAGTCATTTTAAGGAGGAAGAGGGGGTGTGGTTTGCTGGGTAGCAGGGGGTCTGGGGTACGCCAGGCATTACATGCTGTCTAAAATTAGCAGCAGCTGTCTTGGACTTACTGGACATTCTGATGTGTTTGTGTGTGTGTCTGTGTGCGTACATGCCTGTGTGTGTGCAAGTAAGAGGGGTTGGGGTTCACAGGGACTTGAGACTGGAATGCAGCTCTAGTGGGCACTGCTGGTTTTGAAATTATTGTCATGATATTTGAGCTGAATTGGATAGTAAACAATGCAGAGTGACAGGACACAGACATACTGTGGAGAGTCAACATGTAGCAGAGGTAATTTTAGCAGTGGCAGCTATAAATGCAACACATTATTAGTCTCAGCTTTACTCTCCTGATAACAGATACCCTCCGGTTTGCTAACAGCAGCGGCAGTGTGTCTCGACTTATGCAGGCGTCAGGAGACAAAAGATTGTCACATGCTTTGTTCGTTTGCGTTCATGTGAATGCAGAGGCATGCATACCTGTGTCTCTGCTCGGTATAGACATGATGAGTTTAGTCACCACCTGCTGCTATCACATGACGATGGCATGCAAGACGTTTTAGTGATGCGCTGAGTTTGCACGTATTGACACCACCATTGCCTAAGGAGTCACCAGGTTAGCGTTTTGCAACCTGATTGCCAGAATAAATTAGCATGGGGTGTTTCACCAAACTGCAGATATGTAGCATTTTACGATACTATGTGGTGGATATCTTGAAGCTTAATGTTTCTTCACATTTCAGCAATGCTGTGGTTAATGTAGTTAGGTTTGGGCACCAAAAACCACTTGGTTATAGTAAGGAAATGACCCCATTTTGGCTCAAAAGGCCCAGTGTTGGTGGCACAATAGCTACTGGAAATCACGCTAAAGTTTCGCTAAAAAACATCTGCTTTTGGTTACACAATCGCTGCTGGAAATGCAGCTGATGTCTCGCTAAAAACGCCAGCTTTTGGTGGCACAATGGTCACTGGAAATGCTACTAATGTTGCCCAAGAGCTAAGTGGGTAGAGCAGGCAACCCATGTACAAAGGCACTGTCCTTGCTGCAGCACCCACAGGTTCAACTTCAGCCTGCAGCCCTTTGCTGCATGTCATCCCCCTTCTTTCCCCCTTTCACACTTGGTCTGTCCTCTCCAACAAAGGCATAAAAGCCGAAAAAAAAAAAATCAGAAAAAAAGGGGAAATGCTCCTAATGTCTTGCTTTAAAACACCCACTGTTGGTGGCACATGGCTGCTGTAAAGTCATCAGTGTTTTGCAAATGAATCACCTACATTTGGT
>JAPZEB010000011.1:4256514-4266993 GCA_029783705.1 Chaetodon striatus | reverse complement strand
GATTGTTTATTAGTTGTGAAAGTTTTCAGGATGTAAGCTACCTGTAGTGTTACTTCATTACACTACCAAGAGGGGCAAATTTGAAGGCTTTGTTATTTACAGGTTATTATGCAATGGTTTTACCAATCTGGCCAACTTGAGATCAAATTGGGCTGTATGTGGCCCGTGAACTAAAATGACTTTGACACCCCTGCTCAAGAGAAATACAGTTATATTCATGGCTTTCCCTGACAGTTTACAAGACAGGCTTTTCTTTTAGGTTTTAAGAATCCAGCTTCAGCATCAAAACACTCTAAAATATATGAAACTGTGTGGAAATAGTCCCAAAGTGTTGAGTTAAAAATGTAAAAAAGGTAGTTTTTTCAGGTACAGTATGTCGTAGGTTTGTACTTGATTCATCTACGGCTTTATTGAAGTTATGACCAAAATTATGGCTTAAACTGTGCTCACCACAACACACTTTCATAAGAAAATCAAATCATAAAATCAAGAATTTAGAGGAAGCAGTTCTTAAATTGAAAGAGAAAGATTAACCCCGTGTAACACCAACACATGATGCCAACGCAGTGCCCAAAAGGTTAGTTGTGGTTCACATTGTCATCGCAGATATGGGAACAGTGATGACCAGTGGAAACAAATGAAAAACAAACCATGGAAAACAAGATTATTATCAGTCGCGTCACATTGTTTATGAGCCTCTGATCTATCTTGGGCTTAGCACGGTTTGCAAAAGGGCAAACACATCTGGTTGGTGAGGCGATGGAAAGCATGTATTTCCCGTATCACCTGTCAGCAGATCCCAAACACGGGATCTTGGACGAGAGCAGAGCAAAGTGACCTCCAACTTTTCTCCTGTTTTTGTTTGCTAATATGTCATGAAAAGCATATGCTAATGGCATATCACTGGGAATGCTCTTTATTCATTCATTCTCCGTAACCCCTTATCCTGCTGGGAGCCTATCCTAGCTGACATTGGACGAAAGGCAGGGTACACCCTGGACAGGTCACCAGACTATCACAGGGCTGACATATAGAGACAAACAAACATTCACACTCACATTCACACCTACAGCCAATTTAGAGTCACCAATTAACCTAACCTGCATATTTTTGAACTGCTGGAGCAAACCGGAGCCCCCGGAGAAAACCCACTCTGACACTGGGAGAACAAGCAGACTTCGCACAGAGGGGCTGCCTCCCCTAACCCGGGATTCAAACCACTGCACCACCATGCTACCTGAATATTCATATTCCTCTCTCCTCCTTCCTCAGGTTCAGGAGCTGGAGCGTGAGCGTCAGGAGCTGATCAAAGACCAGGCAGTGAAGAAAAACCCTGGGATCGCCCAGCGTTGGTGGAACCCTCCTCAGGAGGTAGCCTCCCATTTAATCTTTTTTTTCTATCTTAATTCCATTGACTTCCTGACAGATTGACTCATTGGTCTTTTGGTTGATGTTTTGTCTGTTCATTCAAGGTCCCTTTGGAAGAACAGCTGGATGCAGAGCAGCTTGAGTCTCTCAAGAAATACCAGGAGAGGAAACAGCAGAGACAGAGTCAGACTTATACATACACACAGGTAACTCACACATACATAGGACCAGTGATGCAGAATATGAAGATGATTTTTGATCTACCATTATTACATTTGTTGAGCTTTTATATTTAGTTTTAGGGTGATCCTTGCTGTTGTTGTTACATTTCTTTCTAACCCTCTAACTCTCCCTTGTATTATATCCTCCCATCTCTATTTGCAGCCCCAGGTGTCAGGTCCTCCCACCATGGTGACCTTTGACCCTGATCTAAACAGGAAGGACGACATTGTGGAGGAGCAGATTGACTTCTCCTCTGCCAGGAAGCAGTTTCTTCAAGGGGGGGTAACCAAGAGGGACGTAGCTCCTCAAATATACTCCGCCAAACCCTTTTCGAAATCCAGGGGCAGCCATGGGAGCAGTGACATTGTTGAAGAACCTGGGGAGGGTCATGTGACCTGGTCTGATGAAGGAATTGCTGCAGAATTCACTTGTGCACGAGCTGTAATGACAATCCTGCCTGATGAGGAAGAAGGGAAGAGCCATTTCAATCCAGGTTTCCACCCAGAGGAGTCTGACTCAGGGTTAGACGAGTTATCTGTCCGTTCTCAGGACACCACTGTGTTTAGCTTGGATAACATTTCTGACAGCGGGGCTTCGCTTCCGCCTACCCCGCTGCCGCTTACCCCGGTGTCACCGCCTACCCCCCAGCCCACCACGCCAGTCAATGGGCAGACCAGCAGCAGTCCAACAGAAGACGAGCTGGAGTACCACGCAGGAGTACTTGTCCAAAATGCCATCCAAAATGCCCTGGCAGCTCGGGATGGAGGGGAGTGGCAGCCAGGTGACTTGAACTCCTCCCAACCGAGTGCCCCTGTGTCTCCATCCTCAGTTTCTACAAGTAGCCCAGTGCCAGTTTCTTCCTCTCCTGTGTCTTCTGGTGGAGCTCCCAGTCTCCAGTCACCTGTGTCCTCCAGCCCTGCTCCATCTGACGTGTCACCTCAGCCAGACAGGCGGCCAGAAGTAAGAGTCATTGCCGAAGAGAAGCCTTCAGAATCAGAACACGCCGTGCAGCAGCAGCAGCAGCCCTCCAGTCCAGCACAGCAAACACAGCTCCAGACACCTTCTCCACCTCCTTCTCAGCCTATCTCTCCACCACAGAGACCCAAAGACGGAGGCCCCAGGATCAAAATCCAGTCCTCTTACGCCAGAGCTCTCGCCTCCTCAGCCCCTACTCCAGCTCCTGCACCTGCACCTGCCTCTGCAGCTCCGGTTTCCAGGCCAACCCCAGTCTACCGTCCCCCATCTCCCCCGAGCCCGGAGAAACCAGAGTTCAGCTACTTCAGCAAATACTCAGAAGCAGCCGAGCTGCGTAGCACGGCAGCAGCAACACGAGGCCCTGAGGCGGAGGCAGCCAGCGGCCCGTTCCGGCTGCGCTCCAAGAAGCAGCGAACTTTGTCCATGATTGAAGAGGAGATCCGAGCGGCTCAGCAGAGGGAGGAGGAGCTGAAGAAACAGAGGGAGGAGCAGCCTGCTGTTATCGTCCGCCCCAGCAACCCTGCATATAACAGTCTCGGCCCTGTGAGGTCGGGTATGCGGCAAACTAAGATTTCCCCAGCAGATAAGATGAAGAGCAACAGCCTGCCAGCGAGACTCACACTGACAGCGAAGACAGCACCAGGTTAGTGACTGCTGTACGAGACAAAGGTGTTGCTGCACTAGAACTAAAAACCTAAGTTAGAATCCACTAAACCACCATGCGTAATGTTACCATGTTTTTCTGTGATGTGCAGGAAAAATCGAGAAGGTTCGGCCTGCACCGCCTGTCTCACCCTCGCCCTCAGACGGAGCCTTGTCTGACGCCGGCAGCGAGGACTCTGGAGGACGGCCCAAAAACTTCATGCAGACGCTGATGGAAGACTATGAAACACACAAAGTGAAGAGGAGGGAGAAGCTAGAGGACAACAGTGTAAGTGTTTGAACACAAACTAGATTAGCAGAGAGTAAATAAAATCTCACTCTCAGTAAATAAAAGTTAACTAAATAAACCTGTAGAAGTTGTTCTTGAACTTCTTACCCTAGGAGACATTCAACAAAGATGCCAAAGTGTAGTGAGTGATCACAGCTCATCACACATTACGTGCTTGTTTGGCTCCTGTGGTTCAGTGGGAATTGGTAATGTCAACATGGCTGACTGCTTTCATCCCTGGCCTGCTGGCATTAGCTAATACTGTGTAACACCAAAGGGAATTTCCCAGCCTGAAGCAGGAACTGAAACTGAAAGTAAACCATAGACGCTGGGGGATTTCCACCCTGACTCCATCTTTTCCATTTTTTTGTATCTGAATACATCTGGCTATGTGTCATTATTCAGAAGAAGGTCTCTCTTGAGAAGTACTGAACTGTGTCAGACTAAACTGTGGTAACAATTGTGTAGAGAATCATTGGCTTACATGGTGGGAAGAGGTCACATAACCAGAAAATGTCACAGACAACAGTTTCACTTCTATTTTACATTCACATAGGAGAAAAAAAACAATGACATGACATTACACTAACAGATCATATACAGCAAAACAATATCGCTTTCATAGTTATGCATTTGTCAAGATATTTAACAGAACTGATCTTGAGTATGTAGCAGGGTTGTTGTCACCTGCTAATGTTGCTATTGTTTATCCATCACATGTGTTGACTCTTTGTACTGTTGCTTCCCTCCTGCTGGTCGGTCAGTATGCCCGTTTGTTGCTGGCCAACGAGGTAACCAATGAGGTACCTGTCTCACCTCAAACCTGTTCACCCCATGAACGGCCTTCACTGACAGACCTGGGTCAGACTAAAATCTAAAGTTTTTGAAAAAGCGATGCATTCCTGTCTATATTTGGACTGTTTCTCTAACAGACATCACTCTGTATCACATCTCACTGAAGGAACTGTTTATGAAGAAGATCAACTTTATTGATCCCGAGAGGAAATTCAATTTTTCACTTTGTTGTCATATACACATAGGCCGGAAATACACACACGTACAAACAGGACCTATACATGCATTAAATGGAGAGATGTCACAGTAAGGGGGCTGCCCTTGGACAGACAGCCTGAGAAGTTTGAGGTTCAGGCCTTGCTCAGGGGCAGTTCGGCAGCGCCTACAAGACGAGCTGCCACCTCCTCAGCTACCAGTCCACACTCCATACTTGGCCCGTCTTGGGACTTGAACTTGCGACCCTTGATTCCCAAACAAAGTTCCTTTAGACTGAGCTACTGCCGCCCTGAAATGATTATACACAGTGATTAGGAGAGGATTACAGAGCTATTTGTTTTCAGGAGAGTTACCTCAGTTCAGTTAAAAAAGAGGAGAAAGTTACCAAATACAGAAGAGTCGCAAGAGTGGAGTTTTCCATGAGCAATCACTTTCTTCCATTGTAGATGAGTCAGCAGCAAGGAACACAAACTTTGTGATTTCACTCAGTCTCCCATATAGTCACAGTGGTCCAGCAAATATAGATGGGGATGTATTCTATTAGTTTGAAACCTTTGACCGTGAGGATTTTGTGAAGGAAATCTAAAAAGTCAACTATCTGATCCCAGGTCTGCTTCTGGTCTCACTGCATTACTGTTCTGCTCTGTGGTGTTGGTGCTGCATGTGCTTGTCCATGGATTTGGTGTGACCTTTGACCTCCCCTGCTCCAATGCACAGTGTTATGCACTCCTTCCCTCCATATACATCGCATATAAGCACCAGTTAAAAAAATAAAATGGAAGATGTGCGCTACTTGAAGAAATACTATGCAGGATCTTCCTAAGAATGAGTAATCCTTCTCTATCATCACTTATCACCCAATAGAAGTGTGGCAGTGTATTTATCTGCAGAGACCCTGCCTTTCTGCCTGTATTTCTTTATTTTCTTTTTATTTTCTGTGCTCGGATCGTTTATGGGCGTGTACCCCCACAGCCCTCCTGTAAAGTTAAGGCTTTATAAAAAGGTACCAACCAGCTGCCAGACTGTAAGCAGCAGGCATTCAAGAGACACAGATGCACAAATTAAGCAAGGCGAAAGGTCAAATGAGAGTGAATCAGGGGTTGGCGTTTACTGTCACTTTTGCTAGCGAGCATGTTTATGAACAGTCTTGCACAGTATAGCGTTACAATTATTAACCCTAACCCTAACGCCCTAACCCAAATCAAAATAAATGTCCAACTCTTGAAAAGTAAACCTCAGATAATGATACTTTTCTGTCAAATTAATGTACATATGTTTTCAAATATCGTGTTTTTTTCTGAATTCACAGCATAATTTTTTTAAAAGATAAGCTTTTCTAAGTTGTTAAATGTGGTGGATGTCTGTGTTGTGATCATCGTCAACTGGAGGTCATATAGAGCGAGCATCAACACTTCTACTTACTACTCAAGCAGAAGCTTAAGTAGGGCTCAGTGTTGTGGCAATCATTTAGTGTCTATCATTTTCTACCCACAGTCTTCCCTTCGCCTTGTATTCCTTACAAAGACGTCTTTCCTGTGTGTGTAGATGTGCTTATGTGTGTGTGATTGTGTGGTTCTTGGAGGGACAGTAATTGGGGGACATAAAAATGGAGTAAATGTAGTGACAAAGCATGAAATTCTACCTGAAATGGAGTAAAGTGACTTTTGTTCTTCCTGTCAAATACTGTAGGTGCGCTTAATTTGGTGGTTTACTTTGATAGATTCGACTCAAGGACTACACACTACTGCTGGATGGTTAAACCAAGCGCTCCCTCGGTTTTTGACTTACACTGCATGCCATTTTAAAGCCACTGTGGTGTGTTTTCTTTTATATCCCTTGAGCTGTGGAAAAGCATGGGTTCTTATCAGTAAACAGTTGGTTCGTGCTAAACTCTGACTGTGCTCACATCTAATCGATTGTTTTGCGATTGACAGGTTCTGGAGGCCACTCGCGTCACCAGGAGGAAAAGCGACATGGCGCGAAAGTGGGAAGCTGGTATCTATGCCAACGAGGAAGGAGAGGAAGAAGAAGAAGAGGAGGAGGAAGAGGAGGAGGAGGAGGAGTAAACTGCTCCTTGAAGAGACAGTGAAGGGATTGAGTGGGAAGTAGGAGGAAGGGACTGAAGGAAAAACGCAGCGAGGATGTGGAAAGGAAACAGTATTTATTTCACTCATAGTATTCTGATCACATGACCCACTGGCTCGACCAATGGGGCTCATCGAAGAGATGCATCAAGTTGTGGATTTTAGAGGATTGAAGGCCAACGGTATGTTAAGAGACTGAGTACGTGAGAGACATTTGGAGTGTTGAGGTGATGCAAGAGACACTTTGAAAGGGTTTTATGGTGGTTTAAGAGCGCTGCTCAGAAGTGCATTTGGAATTGAGGGTTTTTATAGTTTGTAGACGCTGAATGACGTAAATATTCATAGGATATTTCATTTACCTGTTTTTTTTTATTGAAATATGGGCTGAGATCTAAAGATTTTATTTTGACTGGTTGCCTGAGACTTGCTGATGATGGTTTTGGCAATGGGTGCTTGATAATAACCCCAATCTTCGAATCAAAATGTGTGGGAAGATTTTCATTAACGACAGGAAAAAGAAGATGCAGACGACAAGCTGGTGTATGCAGAGTGACTATCAAGAAACTTCTAACTGAAAGGTGTTTCAGAAAGGCAAAAAAGCAAGGCCTGATATGTGTAATTTCAGATTTTGATGATGCTGCAATGTTTTCCAGGCACTTGACCAAACGGGAGCATCACTTTCAGAGCCTGTGAAGTTTAACCTTCTGCATCCTGCAGTGCCACAACACACCACAGCTGAGATACAACACACATATGGCATGCTGGTGGAAGCTTTCGCAATCCTTTTAAGCATCTGTATTAAATCTTAAGTGCCGACTTGAGGGTCCTTGAACTAAATGCTAGCGAGGAAATGTGAAAAACTAGCATCGCGGTTCAACTTTGCCTTAGATCGTCAGTGATTGTTGGATGCACGATATGTAAGATGTATTTTATCTTCTCTTATTCTGCAGTTTCAGTAGACCTTAGAGAAAATACGCAACCACATTAGATAGAAAGTCCGTCTATAAAACACTATTCTTCAGTGAGTTCGTGTCTATTAAGTGACGGACAGACGGGGAGGAGGGAAGCTAACTGCGGGTCATGTTTGCGTCACTTCAGTCAGAGTGTGTATGAAATAAAGGGCTGGGTCGGGGCTTTTATATTCTAAAGTAAATCACTTATTTTACCTTCGCTGGCTACGTCGCTTTGTTGACCTGTGCTTTCTGATGTAAGCAGTTGTTTCATGTATTATACTGAGGTAGGACTGTGTATTTGATATATGAACATGTATGTTAAGATTCCAGTGAGGGCGACTGCCGTGTATCTATACCTTGCTAGCTGAGGATAAAGTTTGATGAAAAATATTGAAAAAGCGTTTTATAAAAAGAAGTTGTTTTACCAAAACAGAATGTTGTTATTTAGAGAACAGTCAGCCTACGCTTTTAAAAAAATCTATTTAAGAAGTTTCTGATTGTGTGCATGACATGACACTCCTTTCCTAACCTGAAACAAGCACACAACAAGCGGAAGGTAACCGACAGTACCAAGGCTCATTAACAGGCCGCGACTACAGGCTCAACTTCTGCTCATTTTGTATGATAATAACATAACAGGGGAGGCTCATGTGTGGGGGTTGTCAGTTTTTTACTACATATATTGTGAGCTTTGGTTTTACAGGACGATGTGACTTCCTGTTTTAAATGAACGATGAATGATTTACTGCAATGCAGGCCCCTGTGAGTGTGGCGATACTGTGGATTGTCCAGGTGTGGAAAGCAAGGTTCAGCTTCAAAACTAAACACATTGAAACAGGAATAATCCCTGTAGCCTGTAGGACTGTCTTTAAAGGGACATTTCACCCCGAAATCAAAGTACATATTCTTTCTCTTATCTGTAGTGCTATTTATTAGTCTAGATTGTTTTGGTGTGAGTTGCCGAGTGTTGGAGATATCAGTCGTCAAGATGTCTGCCTCCTCTTGAATATAATGGAACTAGATGGCACTGGGCTTGTGGTGCTCAAAGCGCCAAAAAAATACATTTTGAAAAGTCAACAGCAATGTCTCTTTCCAGAAATCATGACCAGCCTAGTTAAGATAATCCACAGACCTTGTTGTGAGCAGTTTCAAGTAGGAACTATTTTCTTTCTACTGAACAACTGCCAACCATATCACTACGCAGAAGGAAACGTGCATCTACTCATGGTTGAGAGATGTAAACACTAATGGTATCCTCCTAGACTGAGCTGTTATGTTAGCTAGCTCAGTAGGGCTATGTGAGGTAGCAGTAGATGCACTCTTCCTTCTGTGTGGTGATATGGTTGGCGGGTATTTTTCAGCAGAAAGAAAATAGTTCCTACATGAAACTGCTCACAAAAGGTAAGGTAAGGTAAGAAAAAAAAGTGTATACTTGAATTTTGGTAGGAAGCAGAAGGAAGAGTGCATCTACTCATGGACAAGAGGCTCGTGCTTGTGACAGCACGAGATGTAAATATTAATGGCATTAGCTAGCTAGCTAATGGTGACAGGTGAGCTAGCAGTAGATGCACACTTCCCTCTGTGCGTTGATACAGTTGGTTGGTGTAATTCGGTAGGAAGAAAATAGTTCCTGCACAAAACTGCCCACAACAAGGTCTGTGGATTATCTTGAGTACCTGAATTGTGATTTCTGGAAAGCGATATTGCTGTTGAGTTTTTCAAATGTAGTTTTTTGACATTTTGAGCACCACGAGTCGAGTGCCATCTGGTTCCATTATATTCAAGAGAGGGCAGATACCTTCAACACTCTGAAACTCACACTAAAACAATCTAGACTAATAAATAGCACAACAAGTAAGAGGGAAAAAAATGGGAATTTTAGGGGTGAACTGTCCCTTTAAATAAGAATTAAAAGTACAAGTGTGTCAACGTGGCTGTACAAACAGTATTTTTAAACCACTTTAACTGAAAAGTAGCAAAGTGATTTTGTTTGTCAGTCTTTTTTAGTTTGTTTATTGAAGCCTTTGAGATTTTCTTTCGGCATTAGGATGGTGAGAAAGATTCTCCTGTGAACTACAGGTTCACAGTGTCGATCACAGCATCTGCTAGCCCTGAAGTGTCCTTCAGCCAGGCACTGACCTTTGTGTTTGCTCACAAACACACTGAATAAATTAAGTTAAATCACTAAAACTGAGGTAAACTTGCACAAAAGATAAAGAATCACGGGACACATACTAACCCTGACAATAATGACTCTATTATATTTATTGGGACAGTCCCATCCTGAGTGCAACTTATCTGACTCTATTTAATTACCTATTTGCTCTCTGAGGGAAACGTAGTGCCAGCAGCCACCAGGAGGAAGTACAAACCGAGGACTCGTGCCTATGTGATGTGCCCATTTCCCCCTTGAAACAAAAAGCCACATTGGTTCCAGAGAATCCTCCTCTTTCTTGTTTTCGGACACGTAATAAAAAATGTTTTATGAGACAGAGATGTAATGGTGGTGCCGCAGAAAATGTGTCGAGGTACAGTGTCGCTGACGCTGATGTGAAATTCATTTTGCCACATGACTTAAAGAATGAACAAATTGGTATTGTTTGCTATACCATGTGAGAGATATTAGATTGCAGAGGAGCGTGAACAGACATTTTTTATTCAGGATGAATGGCATGATGATTCAGATCCTTTGTGATGGATGATAGTTTTACAGTGGCCTGTTCTGGATGCCAGCCGAGCATCTACTGTATCTGAGCTTTATTCACAGCACGATTTGAGTTTTAAGCAACAAAAGCAAATGGCTTCCTCCCTAGTTTACTGTAGCTGCTGCAACACATTGTAAAACTGTTTTATTGTACACAAACACACACACACACACACACATGCTGTCCTCATTTCACCTACAAAGGACACAATCAAAAATTTTAGTGGTCGT